>JAOPTO010000945.1:33786-248177 GCA_033822845.1 Tetrapedia diversipes | reverse complement strand
GGTTTTGCACGTACGACGGAACCGATACGTGTTCCGCGTGCGGGTTGGAAAGAAACAAACAGATCGTGCAGTAAGCAAGTAAAAAAGGAACCAATGCGCATGACCAAACGCGATCGAGGTATGGAGGGGGTTAAAGAGAGAGACAGCTGAATGATAAAAAGAAACAAACGTAGACGTCGAGACGCGAAGAGGCCGAAATACCTGGTGGTGGGGGTTGAGTTGAATCACGAAAGAAGGAAAAGGAGGGGGTGTGGTCGACCTTCGCGGGGACACTCGCGCGATTCTCTCTTGATAATCGCGCATAAAAGTTAATGTCCGCTTGACAACACTTGCAAACAATTGCAACGAACAAAATTTCGACCAAGAACGTAAAAAAACGATGCAAAGATTAAGAAATTTATAATAATAATAATAATAATAAAAACTTGAACCTTTTTCCAATTTTGTTCACGTACAACCGTAGAACTCAATGTTGTTCCGTTTAGCAGCGAAATAGACGTAACATTTTTATACTAATGTATTTATCGACACAATGATTTATTTTCGAATCAATGGCATTATCTACGATCGGCTAATTGGTATTTACCATGATGATGCGTTACATCACATGCAAAGATACGTAATTTGCCAGGCGCAATATATTAATGAAAACGATTAACGGAATGAAAGATTAATTGGGCTGTATCTTCGGTACAGAAGGTTATTACGCAGCGAAATAAACGCAGTTCAGACAAATTTACAGATTTTTGTTTCCACGACAGGGAAATTAATGTGTTCCACGTACTAGGATATATTTTCTTGTCAGAGTATTTTTCGTACGAGCCTAACCTCGGTAAAAGTCCTGTTTGTCTACATACAATACTGTCCAGATATCTGTCACCGCTTAGGGTCTGAGCCACGACCATATATCCGGAGAAGTTGTTTTCCACGAATTAACCGATGCTATTCAACTTCGACTCATGTTTTCGTATGTTTGACATGTACGGGAGTGAGAAACAAGGAGAGCAAGTGACGAACACGAAGACTGAATGTGAAACGAAAACAAATGAACCGTAGGTTAAGTCTCGGTCCTAAGTGGACAAATCCGATGGCATATAAGCGGACAATGCTGTACAGTAGCGGTCAAAAGTTTAAAACCAAAGGATCAAAGAAAATAAATCGATTAATTAATAAGAAATAACAGTATAAATAAAATTTTTATTCTATGCTAATAAATAAATGGTGTTCCACCAGAATGACGATAAAGATAAATAGGTAAACAACATTGAAAATAAATAAATTAATTATAAGAAATAAGAGTATAAATAAAATTTGTATTTTATGCTAATCAACGAATAGTGTTCTACAATAATGACGATAAAAATGAATAGATAAACAATATTTGGGAACCATGAAAATTACATTTCACATTGTACTGTCGTCTTAAACTTTTGTCCGCTACTGTACATATTTATCGTTTACACGTAACGCGGTGGTTACTTTACATACCTGTATATGCCTGATTGCAGCGTGGAGGATCGAAAGATTCGACGACTTTTTCTCCTCCTGCGACGGTAGCTGCTTTTTCAACAGCTCGAAGCATTCTTTCAGGTGCGCCCTTCGGTTTTTCTCCAATTTGTTGTGCACTTCTCTGGTGCCGGATCGGATTACACACGGTCTAGAATAGAGAAACGAATATAGATGTAGACACGCGATACTTTCTGGTTACATTCGCGTCCGCTTTAAATCGCCGAACCGATGACAGACTAATTCTGACGGCACGAGAATTGTTTATCGGAAACACGACTTCTATGCTATTGTAAAAGTTGAACAACAAAACGTTCGAACGTTCCGCTAAAATATAACGTAAACAATTTTCCGACGTTTACACGATCCTATAAATTATACTCCGCGCTTGAACGCTTCTAATTTGTCACGCATCCGCCAAACAAACCGTACAAGTTGTTGGCACGAAGCAACTCCACGAATTGTGTGTACACGATGCTTGCATCACTACAAGATTCTAACAACGCAGTCTGAACCTAATGCGATACGGCTATACACGCATATTTCTATCTTCCGTTAAACCAGTCTTCGATTAATTCCTTAAATTGCATGAGAAACACGACGAATACCATCAATCTTTTCAGACTACAAAAATTTATAAAGTTACAAATAAAATAAGGATCTACTATAAAAAAGAAAAAAATAATAATAATCATCTATACAAGATTTACTCCAAGTACTGAGTAGAACCAATAAAAAAAAAACAAAGTATATATTCTTAGCGTAAAGGGTTAATCGAAAGGTGCCAGATAAGTTACGATAATCTATGGTACGAGTACGCACGGATGTGTAGTTTAGCCGTACGCGATAATCGTACGCTAGACGCGCACTACCACGCGTCTCGGTCTCACGATGGTAAACGCGACATGCTAAGCGACGCACCGTGCACGTGCCATTCACCCTGGACACGTGTACATCGTGAATGGGTATAGCGGAGACACTCTCTCTCTCTCTCTCTCTCTTATCTCGACGCCGCTACCCGTGCATCCAGAAAAGAGCGAATGGGGAAGAGAAGGGGAAAGAGAGAGAGAGAGAAAGAAAGAGAAAAGAGAGCGCGAAGCAACAGGCTGACAGAAAGAAGACAGAGAAACCGGCGAGGAGGAAAAGACATACCGCGCGGACACTGAAAGCATGGAAAGAAGTACCGAAAGAGAGCATCAAGCGATAAGAGAGAAAATAATGCCCGACGCGGCCGGAAGAGGTCAAGCGAATCCGTGAGAGGGTGCAGAGAAGGGCGAGAAAGGAGTGGGGAGAACGGCAAGGACACTACGGGAAGATGGAGGGGGTTGGTTGGTTGGTGGTCACCGAGGATCACGGGAAGGCAGAAATGAAATTTCCTGACAATTAGCGGGTGTAGATCCATTGTATTTCGATGTAAGAAATTAATATGCGATCGTTTTCTAAGAGCTGTATAACAACATGGAATTATTATAATAATAATAATGTAACAGTTGAACTGTTAACACGTTCCGTGTTTCGTGGTGATCCACAATGACCGGTAGTAAGTACAATTTTTATCGGTCAGAGATATAAAAAGTAAAGTAAACGGCAGTGACAATTAAAAGTTTTATGTAATTGCTGTTTTTTTCTTTGATCGATTTGATAACTATATATAATTTAAAATTCTGGAAAAACATGGAACGTATTAATAGTGTATAAAAAGTAGCATGTTTACAGAACACCTGATTAAGTTAATTATACAGTAACATAAAATTTGTAAAAAATATGGCATTCTCTATAACAAGCAGGAACGAGTGGTCATTATCTGAGTTAACTCGAATCAACCCTCATTCTGTATGGGATGAAATATTGTACAGAGAAAATAGTCTCACAATTATAATCAGATTTTAAGATGTGTTTCCTCATGAAGTCGTTCATAAATTTCAATACTAATTCCCTTAATCACAAACTTATTACGAGGTACTTTAGAAATAATTTGCATGGTGATTCTGTTTGCCAGATTCACAATGAATAATCTGCAATCAGTCCAATTAGTTTAGCATTTTCTTTTTTTTATCATTTATTCCTTTGTTTTTTAGTATTATTATACTCATAATCGAATTACTAACCTAATTTCTCATAAACTACTATATTCATAAATGAAAAAAAAAGAAAACAATTAATACAATCTAAATATTAAGTTTTAATTAAGATAAAATAACTACACTATTTTAATCTCACCAATAATTAATTTTTTAATTTGTTAACAAATTATTCATTTGTATTTTATTCCACTCAAATTTATAGTAATTAAAGAAATAAAAGGATAAAAATAGATAAGTGCACTAATTTAAAAAAAAAAGAAATAAAATAATTTCCACGCACATAATCATTGAACATTAACGACAACCATGTACCTGCACGCTTAAATTAAATTAAACCTAAACTAAGCTAAACTATACTAGATCTATTTTATAACAGAAAGTACGTTAAACCTAAAAGATTCTCAAAAATACAAGACGCAAAAACAAAACCACTACTTATCCATAACATCTTAAAACTTAGTTATACATTGTTCATGAAATTAAACCTACCTTACCTAACGCTTATTATTCACTCTCACAGCCTCTCACGCATTCACGCACCCACCCACACACACACACACAAACAACACTTTGGATTGGCAGAAAACATACACTGAAGTCGATTACAAATAAATGAAATAAAAGAGATTCCAACAATCTTACCCGTTCCGATGCTTCTTATTGTCGTGACCCGGTTCAACGTCGAGGACGAGATTGCCAGCGTTCTGCTGTGAATGATTCGAATTGTGATTTTCCACGTAAGGATTATGCGTGCTGTTATGATTGTTATGGTGATGATGGTGTTGCTGTTGCTGGAGTGGCTGCTGTTGTTGCTGGTGATGGGGAAGGTGATGCGACGCGGAGTGAAGGGCGGTCAGATGAGCCGAGTTCGCGCTCCCTGAAGATGGCGCTACTCGCGTGCTTGAGATCACGGGACTGCCACGGGAACCTAGCGAGTGATTCCCATTCGTCCTATTATTTTCCAACGGTTCCTCCTCTGGAACACACAAAATCATTCTCTTCTAAAGATCGCTAACCTCATACCGTTGTAGTTGGAAATATAAATAATTCGCTGATAATTAATCTTAATAACCATTAAGTAATTATTGCCTTTATGCCTTAAGAAAACGGAGTCGTAAATTAACCTGAAACGGTACTTTAATCAGTGTATACCTAGAAAGAAGATTCTATTCAAAACACCGCGCAGGTTGAACGTGTATTGTGCAGGTCTATTCAGACGGTTCACCGCCAAAACAGTTCCAAGTAAACGCTTTTCTACGGAAGGAACCGCGGAAAGGGAAGATTTTACAGCGGTAATTCTCAAGTCGGTCGGCCGATCGTGAAACTTTCATTCGGGACCGCATTCACGGAGGCACAGCAATTCCTTGCGTTCTACGATGCAGACGACAAAGCTACCCTTGCCCATTCTATTCTATGCCTGAACCTGAATGGCTGCGTTCTCGCCTAAGATTAGCGAATGCCTGTCTGGAGTGGCGATGGCTTCGATACGCACAGTACTTTTGCAACGAGCAACTATCTTAACCGATTCCCTCAATACTAAGCTGCACTTAAACAATGTAATAGAAATCGAACGACGAAGAACTTTTGAATATTTAACTGGACAAAAATGTATTTAAGTTTCAAATATTTACCTTTAACCTCCATAAATAACACTAACCGCTCTCTAAACTGCTATTTTCCTAGCAAACATTAACATAACCTCACATATCTTTACCGGTTCAGTCAAATAGCTACTGCGTTAGTCAAAACAAGGCGGACTACTAGTGTCAAATTATTTATATACTGAATTAAATCAAAATACCTAAGAGAAAATATTTTTATTATTACAATAATAATATTTGAAAACAAGTGAATGAAAAAATAAATCATTTAACTGTCCGTCTTTATTATCCAATTTACTGGAACAAGAAGCTTAACGTTAAGAATATTCAATTTATGATGAATCAAGCACGCAATTATTATCGAAATTGCTGTTCACGAGCGACCGAAACATTTCCCTACAACGATCCTGTAGGATCTGCAATTTTCGCGCTAAGGAGGACGGCCCCGGCTCCATTCGTCGTGATGCTATAAATTAGCGCAGCACGTGTACGCACATGCAACTAACTCATTCATGTACCGAGAGACTTGGCAAAAGGTTCGTCGCATAGCTCGACGCTTCCTAAATCTATTCCGGGCTTAAAGACTGCGTGTACGTATACCATGAGAACAAGAAGCAAGAAAACATCAACGATATACCTTGCACTCGCTGCACGCTCGCGTCGCTGCCTTCGGCGAATAACGCTGAAACGTGCCTTGCAACGCGACTACGCGCGGGAGCTCTGCGCAACACGATTTTCTTTCGCAGTCAGGCTCGCGGGAACGAAAACACTGCCGACCTTCCGTTCGTTCGTTCGTTCGTTCGTGCGTTCGTTCGTTCGTTCGTGCGTTCGTTCGTGCGTTCGTTCGTGCGTTCGTTCCAGGCGGGATTTTATAAACGTTACAATCTCGAATCCTCGAAAATATTATATTATAATTTACAGTAGCGGACAAAAGTTTAATACCAAAGGGTCGAAGAAAATTAATTAATTAATTAATAAGAAATAATAGTATAAATAAAATTTGTATTCTATGCTAATCAATGAATAGTGATCTACCATAATGACAATAAAAATGAACGGATAAACAATATTGAAAATAAATTAATTAATTAGTAAGAAATAACGGTATAAATAAAATTTGTATTCTATGCTAATCGATAAATAGTGATCTACCATGATGACAATAAAAATTAACGGATAAACAATATTGAAAATAAATTAATTAATTATTAAAATTAACAGTATAAATAAAATTTGTATTTTATGCTAGTAATTTCTTTTGGTGCAATATATTTTTAAATTGAAGGTCTTAATCTTAAGGAAATTTTACTTGAGAATATTTTTAAACGATTTTAGACGCTTACCGTAATGGTATTAATTAGCATTTATTTATTTGATTCAATTTGATCGATGCAATACCTAATAAAAAATTATATTATACATTACTAGAAAAAAATTATGCACAAGAAACGTCCGTGAATTTAGCGATATTCTTTTAACGTGTGGGTACAATGTCTTTTAAGGTCTCTTGCTGCTAACGTGTTCGCAGTTTCGCGCGTACTTTTCGATCGTTCGTTGATCTTTATCAAACGACCCACTTCGGGTATAATGAGTTTCTGCAAACAGGGACAGGAAGTCTAGGCTTGCGTAACAGAGTTGACGTATTCGACAGGTTAAATCTTTTCGACGAATTTCGCATTCCTATCTCCGCCACGTATCTTGCGCCAATTTATTCCAAACTTTCATCTCCCCTTTTTGCTTCACGCGACGAGATAAAAGCGAATCGATCGGAACGCAAGGGCGCGGACAAAATTTCTTGGTAAAATATCGTCAAAAGTTGCAAAATTAAACTTGAACACTGTTAGTCGTCTAATGATATGGCAGCTTCAAAAATTTTTGAAATTCTTATCTTCTATCCTTGAATCATAGTAAATATTTCGAAGTTGAAAATTTTTCAATTTAGTATCATTAAACGACTAACGGTCACCTCTCGAGTGCAAAAGGTTGACAGGCAAAGTTTATCGTGCGAATCGCGCACGATTTCAGTCGATTTAACGAAAAAAGTTTATCGATCATCCTCAGAAGTTTCTCCAGCGGTTGTTGACGTAGCCTTCGTAAAAAACGAGATTACTTTCGTATTTTTTGAGAGAAGAAAATAGAAATGATCGATCAATGATCGCGATCGTTATCGTTACGTTGTCCCAAAAATTTCACGTCGATTCGGTGGAACGATTTCGCCATCGGACGAACGGATTATTTTCGCGAACGGACTTCAGTTTCGATGGCTGGACGTGAACTGGGCGTGCTTACATTTACATCTAGTTACTTTGACCTCCAGTCGTAACGCTGATTCCATGCCGATCTCACAGATAAAAGAACAGTCACGTTCTCATCCTGTCTCTGATCCGTTCGATCGTCTAGATCACTCAACCTTGATCGCGACCCTCGAAAGGGTTGCAAAGGGATACTCGGAAGTATCACAGTCGATTCTCTTCGATTGCAATTATTTTTACGGGAAACTTCATTACAGACGCTCATTACAATCTATGTACAGTGGCGGACAAAAGTTTAAGACGACAGGACAATATAAAACATAATTTTATGGTTCGCAAATATTATTTACCCATTCATTTTTATTGTTGTTATGACAGAACACTATTTATTGATTAGCATAGAATACAAATATTATTTACACTGTTATTTCTTAATTAATTTATTTTCCCCGACCCTTTAGTCGTAAACTTTTGTCCGCTACTGTATATAAAAATGAATGTCTATCTGTACTCGATAGATTCGAAAACCATACATCCAATCGCCGTGAAAATTTGGGAAATTATTAGATATATCCCCGGGAAGGTTTTTGAAAATTTTTTTTTAAAAATCAGAGTTGGGGTTCCAGGTGCTCCCGAATAAATATCCCAAAAATATCAAAATAACATTTAATTAATAATTTTATTAATAATAATAAATAATCTTGAGTACCTTTTTTCTACAATAATAGTAATTGTTTTGGCAAATTTTGCTCATGGAGGTCGCGCTCAGACTGATAGAAATACATAATTTGGAAAAATGTCAATACTTATCAATTTTTCATTATTACTATCGTTAATGCGATTGTTGTGGAAAAATTAATGCAGTAAAAAATATCTAAGAGTAGTTACACTTATTTGTTGTAAGTAATAGTTCAACTGTGTACGTATCGTATAATAGAAAATTCATCGTGGCGCCACGGGCAAACCCTGTAAAACTGGCGTGGCATTCAACGTGTTAAAGGGTTAATATTCTAATTAATCTGGGTACTCGTGCAATCAATGTAATGCTGTAATGCGAGAACCCAACACGTCCAGCTAAAGAATATTTATAGGTTGTACGCGCCCGTAACCACTTTAAGTCGAAGCATTCTCGATGCTGAGGAGAAAAAAGGCCCCGGCTCCTTTTAACCCTTTTTCAATAATTCTTTATTTTGCATACGGGCCCATATGTGGTATCGCAGTTTTGATTCGATTTTATTTCGAAATTAAGTATTATAAAATAATTCAAACTACTTTAATCCATCAAATATGTATTTAGCAATAATGAAACGCGAAAAAATTGTCTATGATTTTATTTCCATATTAAGTATTATAAAATAATTCAAACTATTTTAATCCATAAAAAAAAATATTTAGCAATAATAAAACGCGAAAAAATTGTGTATGATTTTATTTCCAAATTAAGTATTATAAAATAATTGAAACTATTTGAATCCATCAAATATATATTTAGCAATAATGAAACGCGAAAAAATTGTCTATGATTTTATGATACTTAATTTGGAAATAAAATTGAATCAAAACTGCAACTGCATACCATATATAGGCCCATATAGCGGTAAAGGGTTAACGGGTGTTGAACGAGTCGAGTTCGCTGCGGGGAAAAATCATTTATGAAGAAAACGAGCGGTATGGCGGATGCTGAGTCGGCGATACCGAAGAAAATGAAAGGGATCCGCCATTAATGATCCTGCATCGACAGAATACGGACGCACCACCCCCGTTCATAAGTGTTAAGACACCTAGCGACCTCACGCAAAACGTGATAGTTCATTTCGATTACATAAACACTTTATGACCAGTTTACGACATTATTAAAAATACATGTGTATTAAGATAAACACATGTATCTGCTATCTGTACAATTATTTTTCCTATTTGCTGCACTTAACTCGTTAATGCCGCTTCATGAAGTACGTTATGTTACGAATAAGAAAAATACAGGGTCTACTTAAAGAAAGAAATTAATTTCTTTAAGCCAATTAAAATGCAAGTCTACACTTACTAAACGTTTATTTCTTTTTGTTATTAGTAATGTTATTAAATTAGTAAAAATTATCACGATTAATTTTTACCGTCAACTGCACCAGTGTTTGATTACAAAATATAAGAAAATGTGTTATCTATATAAGCAAGTATATAAATTAAACTAAAAAATAACAGCAAGCTTATTGCCATGGCGTGTAACAAAACGCGAGGATTTATTAATCGCGTGTAGACTTAGATCAGAGGCTGAGATATCTACGGGGATCTACAAAAATCTACGCGATCGAGCCTGGGCTATAAAAATAGCTTGGCAAGTTCGAGATACCCGCCACACGTCGTCCGGGAATCATGTTCTACAAAAAATACTAGCACATTGCCATTGTACATATTATTAATATATATCATGGATGCTTTGGTAGAATTTATTGGATATAATACAAAATTTTGATTCTGTTCAATAAATCATCGAACTAGTTACACACACGCCAAATATAACGAAAATGTAACGTTAGCGTGAATACAGTAGCACTGTAACGTGTGAAACAACGAAACGCATGGCCGCATCGGTCATGATGGTATGATCGATAAAAAAGTGCAATACATTTCGCCACGAGCCACTGCCTTGCTGTCGTCGAACGGCTTTCTGTCCTCCACCACCACCACCACCACCGCCACCATTACCATCACCCACCATCGCCACCAACATCACCGTCGCGTCGTTGAAAAGTGCAACCGCAAGGAATTGTTACGACTACTGCTAGTTCGATAGCTAAGTGCAGTGTCACGGTCACGATAGCGAGTGAACCGTGAGAGACCACGTGTACCGTGAGATAACCGACACAGCGTGTATCCGCGAAGTAAGATGCGAGACGGGAAATAGACAAGCACTCCATCTATGCAAGCCTAAATTCGTCGCGTTTCATTTCACCATAACCGAGTTATTAACCGAGTCCGGGCAACCGATGGTATGTTGTATAGCACCGTGGCTCTAGGAATATAAGTACAGTGCTTTCTGTGATGCTAGTTCCTAATAAATGAAACAAAGTGAATACTTTAAAGCGGTGTTTCCCAACGTGGGGCCCACGCCCCACAGGGGGGCAATTCGAAAATGGACTCTATATATGTTTTGAAATTTTACTTACTATGTTTTGTTAACAATTTCATAGTGATTTCTTCCTAGAACCCATCATTTATGTTTCTTAAGTGAACAAATCAATTTTTTAATGTTAAAAATTATGTATGTTACATAGGAGGGGGGGCATAAAAACTTTAGAAAGGTTAACGTGGGGTATGGGGCATGGCACGAAAAAGGTTGGGAAACACTGCTCTAAAGGTAACAAAGGTTCCTTCGTTTGAACATTAAAAGATCTATCATTAATGTTTTCGCTTTAAAACGTTAGAAAAGAGAGGAAGGTGTAGTTTGGATAAATGGAGTGCTCGTACAGAGACGAGGAGGCGGTTGGTGACCAGTGTGCCGAATGCTCACGTGTATAATTGCCTTGATGTCACGCCAAACCGAGCCGGCTTTAAAATTAGACGCACACCCGTGCACACTGTGGCAATTTCGCGAATCGAGCGTGCGAATCGAAGTGGCCATCGGAAGGGGGAGCCCGGTGGCTGATGGGTATACACTTTAAAGAGAGATGAGGAATAAATGCGCACCTATCGGTGAACTTAACGTGAATTATTCGTTCTTACGGCGTTCGCTGGTAACTTTTTAGGTTATGACAAAATGTTTCACGGTGTCAAGAACAAATGCGATTTGGCTGTTTAAATATTCGAACGGTGTTTATGATTAAAAATGGGTTAATGTCTCCTACAGCATGAAAAAAGAAAAATCTTACGATACGCCGTTTGGACAATTCGATGCACCTAACCTTGATTTTGCCATTAAAAAAAAAAAGTATTCCAGAAACTTTTATCATGGTTTTATGCTGGCCATTCAACGCGCATAAATTTCTGTTGTAAGGAATAGAGGAGTGTGAAGTTTCTAGCCAGGAAATCCTGCTAAGCTTGTTTGTATACAGCTTACTGTTTTTAGATGATCGTTTAGCGTGTAACGCGCGTACTGTTTACGCGATTAAATTAGCGATGCTCGGGAAAAAAACCTAGGATGAGTTCAGCGCCATTTGAAAACGAAATTTATGTGCAGCGCCACAATATGGAGGACGAATCTTACGACGCGTTTTTTTGCTAAACAGTGTGCATCGAATACGCATCGAGCTGGTGTGACGTAATTTGATAAAACTGAGCTCTCGGTATCATGGATTATTCCATCGTTTCAATAAAATCGAACGGCACGGTAAAAGTAACCGTGTCGAGGGTCGTTTCTTCCGTTTCTTCTTTTTCTCTCAATTTTTATTTTTTTTCTTTTGCAGAATCTGAAATCGCTCGATGAAACTCCGGTGTTTATAAACACCAATAGGGGTGTAAAAAGGAATCGGCAGTAATTAAATCCGGAATATTTTACAGCCTCGTAAAAATGCGCTGAAGCAACAAAATGTTCGCTGCTACAGTGGTTTGCTTCTCGCGTTCCGTCAAAAATGTTCGCGTGCCAGATTTTACTTTGTTAACGTAATGTTGTGTATTGTTAAAAGTATTTTCGTATTAGAAACGATTACACGTTGTAATTCCCATACCGGTTTACGTACGACACCTGTGACTTAATTTGACTATGATTAAACAACATAAAATTTAGCGGATCAGATTGGTGCAACACACGAATTTTCAAATAAATGCTGTATATGTACATATCCACGTTATCTGTTTTTATTTCACAAGAATGCAAGAAATTACACCTCACGCTATAGATAATACTCCTAAGGTATAATGAAAAAACGAATAAAAGAGAAAAGAAAAAAAAGCGGAATCAATTTCGAAACAGGTTTATCGTAATTGTGCTCGGTTAATTTTGAAAGTAAAAAAAAAAAAAAAAAGAAACAAATTGTGCAAAAAAAGGTGTTAAGCGCACACAAATTATCACAGCTAATCAGTAGATACGAATCAGGTATGCAAAACAGTACAAAACGCTCGGCCGATACTGATCTACGATCCCCTAATGAGCCTCTCCTTTTAATCGCGATCGTTCACCCATAAGCAAGAAAAAAACGTGGCAGAAAACTCAACCCCCCTCCACTGCCCACCCCCCACGGTAACGAGACAGAAGCACACACCTGATCGCGTTAATCATGCGTTTCCTTTTCTATTCATTATCTCCGCGATATTCTCTAATTACAGGATCGTATTTGTTCAAGTAATTGATCGATAAAAGACGTTTGAAACGCGTTTATCGTCAGATCGCGGGTATTATCGCATCCGCGATAGTTTAAAATAAATGTACAGTCGCGACGCGACGATGCAAACGGCTCTTAGCCGTGGAAACGTTTCCTCGTGGCCTCCCGATAGTTGGATCAAAAATTCAGCGTCGATAAGAGCGTGCCACGGCAAACAAAGAAGCGGCCAGCAAGTACGAACGAAGACACCGTCGTACAATAAAAAGAGAAACTAACGTTGAAGGCTCTATAGCGATCTAAAAACTATCATCGTTTTTATATACGAGGGTCACGAAGTTTTCCATATCTTCAGGTTAGATTACCTCATCGCAATCATCTTTGAAAACTACACTTCGAACACTTATACGGTTATGAGAAATTTAAATAAATAAAAAAAAAGGAAAATGTAAGGTATATTGAAAAAAGTATTTTTAAACTACACAAAGTAGTTAGTTGTTCCGGTTCGCGGAACATTAGATTCAAAAAAATTTCTTCCCCCCACTCTATCGCTCGGATTACATTCAAACGGCCATCTCGAACGCGGGAAAATTTAAAAAGGTCAAGAACTACGGTCTCATCGTTCGCCCCACCAACGACAATATTTCGTACCGTCAACGTTTTCTCGAGAACTCAAAGTTCGAGAGGTTAGGTTGCAGAAGAAAACGCGTATACGGAAAGGAGAGTGAAGAGGAAAGAGATTAGCTCACCGAGGAGATAATGCCGTATCCATTTTTTCTTAGGCGGGGGAGGCATCCAGCTGCGCACCGGCTCGTCGTTGACGACCACGTCGATTATACCGACGACCTGCGTCGGCATCAGGCTATTCGCGTCCCTGAGCCCGTCTACATTGTTATTCGTCTCGTTACCGACGTCGTCGATCGCTCGCTGCGCTCCCGCAGCTTTGACCGCGTTCAAATTCATACGAGGCTGAACCGCCGCTGTGCCATCCGAGACCAACAGAACTCCCATGGTTCCTCGCGATCTCCTGATCTCGCTGCTCTCTCTGGCATACAACACGGGATAGGCGAGAACAAAAAACGAGCACACTGGCTCGTACTGGCCGTTGCAGACACACTACACACTAATGCACACTCGAGTAAACGTCCTCCTTTTGGTTTCTTCTCGTTCTTTCCCAAATCTTCTCTTAGCGCGTCTAAGGAACCATTTCCACATCCATTTACGTATGCGCTCTACGGATAATTTGCTACTCTAAAATATTTCGAGTCGTTGGTGATATTTCGCAAAACCGTAAATTTGCGAGCGGGACAATAGCGAGATCACGTTTCCTCCTCTGCCGGTAACTTACCCTCCCTCCGCCCCCTAACAGGAGCGCAAGAGCAAAGAAACGAACAGCACACGTCTTGGACAGGCGACCAGAAGATTGCAGGAAGAAGTACCGCACAACGTAATTACGACCGATGACTTTTCGATACGTAGGTCCCGGCACTTTGGAACTTTCTTCGACAGGAACTTTTCGATTGGTATGCACACACAGTCATACGGCGTGCAGGAGCTTCCTCTTAACAACACGGGTGCGCGGAGTTTTTTCGCCGGAATACTTGGTAAGGCACGAACCAGCGGCGAGTATACACAAGGAGGTAGATAGACACGTCGTCGTCATTCGATGGTGCTCGTCGGGCACGCATAGCCTTGCGACGACCGATAAAACTGTCGTCCAGGACGCGTCGAGTGTAGCGCGACCGGTCGAAAAGAAGTGGAAACGACCGGGAATGCGAAACGCGTGGAAAAGAGAGAGGGCTACGTCACAGTTTCACAGAGGAAGGGGAGGCGGTTACTACAAGTGAATACGAGCGACGAGGTCGCTGTATGTACCGGCGGGGAAAAAAATCGGAACTTTCGAAACACTATCAGCAACGTGCGTGTCGCACCTGACAGATATCCCTTTTACGTCCTGGCCAGAGACACGTCTCGAACTCCTTTGACAACGACAGCTCCGATACTGAGATCCTTAATTGGACTTCCCGTTCGAATGATGGCTTGTCCTAAGAAATTCAAAGCTCATCGATGGAACATCCTTCGATCCTACGATCATGTACAGTTCTTGGTGCCCTCGAGACAATGTAATGGACGATAATAGAACGGAATCAATTATCCCTTATTGAGCATTTATTTATTTTCGAAGGTGGTTGTGAGTCGATTCTTCTCATGACAGATTTGTAAAAAATGTCTAGGCTGTCGTGCGCATGTACATGTATGTGCATGGACGAATCGAGAGACACTATTCTAGATAGCAACGCCGTGATACTTTTCCCGTTCGACGAATCTCACTTGTGTAATCGTGAATGATAAAGTGGCGTCTCGAATATCACCGTGTCTGCAACAACGTGCAACCTCGACCAGCGACCTTTCGCGCGTACGTATCTAACCACCACCAACCAGTGTCTGACTTTTAAGTGTGCCTTTACAATATTGTACTGTTCTAAATCTTATACGACACGATCTGTCATCCAAATGAAGGTAAAAATGATCAGCAAGGAAGTGTCGTGTGTGGTGTAATCTTCGAACGATTTTAAAAATCGATAATCGATCGATGAGTAAGATATATGTATGTATAGTACTGATCAAGTCAAACGGTACGACCGATCACTCGAACTGATCGTGTGCGCGGACAATCTGCTAAACGAAGAAAACTCGTGACCGCATGAGTCGCGGGTGCCGACTGAAGTCTAAACGTAAGTGCCACCGCCTCCAACCTGAGGATGACGATCCCCTGTCCCCTGCCCCCACCCCTTTAACCCGTGCACGCCGCCAGTGGCGACGGCGGCAGCAACGCCGACCAATCCCCTCTCGACCCTCCGCTGCCACTGCTTTCCGTGACATCTCCGTTCGCGCGAGAGCTGCCTCCAGTCACTCGCGACACTCTGTCCTTGTCGTTCACAGGTACCTTGTCTACATCAGTTTGTCTATCTGTCTCTCTTCTTAATATATATATACCCTCTTACGTTCTACAACGCGTTGAAACTCGAACCGACCGCCGAGAAATCACGTGCACGTTTCGAAACGTAATCGGAGCGAACGCAAATCCGTTAACTCCGATTGACAACGTACACTCAACGAGTAAAAAAAATAGTCTATACAGAAAGAGACTAAGACAGAAAGAGAGATTCAACGTTTCAATTGAGTCGTAGCGCGTTCCAACGGAGTCGAGCTCCTTGTCTCCATGTTCAGTAACTGTTATTCGTTTTTCCGCGTTCACTACTATAGTATAGACACGGTGACTCGTCACCGTAGAGAAACTGGATCCTTGTCGTCGATCGACGACAGGTTAGGAATTGAACACTAGCACACGGAATTGCTTGGAGTCGGTGAATTATGCATGATCGCCATAATGGGGAGAGAACAATCGATTGGTCAGTTAAAACTTCCACGTATATGTAACGTGTGCGGTTCAGAGTGGGGAAAAAAGAACAGTTACCGTATGTTTCGAATTTTGTAATTAAAAATAGGCAAAAGATTGCGAGCATATGTGTGTACAGATTGCATTCTCAATCGAGTTACCGAATTATTTTTCATTTAGTATCATTTTGCGCTTTTATTCAAACTAAAATGACGTTCGCATAACGTTGATAGCTTAATTTTGATGTACTTACCATCGATGATAAGCATTTTCTCTTCGCAGAATAAGTCATCTTGTTCGGTACGTTCCCTCTTTAATTTGGCACCTAACATATAACAGACAAATTTCCGATTAATTTACAATCTTAAAAGAAAGTCAGGATAATTATATTATACTATAAATGAAAAATTTCTAATTGACGATAAATTCAATTTTCGTATAACTTAAGCTCTATTACGAAGGCATTTAAACATACGTTATTTTAGAAGTGCATTCATTCTCATTTCTCCCCCCTCTCTGCCCGTTGAACGCAACGCCACTGATAAACACGACAGCGTGTAAGAAAACGGTGACTAACGTCGGGGGCAGCGAAGCGCAACAAGACACCGTTCTATTACACTTCTCCTCTGTGTCCCTACTTCTGATCCTTCCACGGGATTTTCTTGAACGCATTTCGCTATAGTATATAGCCGGTTGAATCCACAGGTCGATAAGGTATGAAAAATTGAAAGAGGCGCGTCTCCACGTGCTACGACGGTGGGGATAGGCAAAGATATTCCCCTAAGTCGGCAGGGGAAGCGGTAACGATAGGCTGGATTATGGTGGGGAGAAATGGAAACGTCAGGGAGGATCGTCTCGCTTTATCTCTCTCGCTCCCTCTTTCTCCGGGTCAACTGAGGACTCGGCAACATTGCAATTGATCAGAACGCCACGCGGCCGGACACGCGTGGTGGGGGTTTGCCGGGGACAAAGCGCATGCGCACTCGAGTGACTCATTTGCCCGCGTGCTTAGCCGCCAATACAGTGCACTGCTGCGTTCTGTTCCGTTTTACTTTGCTCTTATTCACCCCATTCTTTCTACTTTGTTTTGTCTCAATCTATTTGATCCGTGATCATATTAATTCGTCTCTGTCTCATTTATGTTTGTTCCAGTGATGAATTCGTGACATGTCAATCTTTCTAAAAATCACTATTATACTGTTTGCCTAGTTTTCCGTCACGCGATTTATCCTCTCTTGTGTTTTCCTTCTCTACTTCTCTTTCTCTCATACGAAGACAGCTAATCTACACATATCTAGCCAGTGTGACAGATACCTCGACAGTAACGACGAGTGGTTACGAGCGCCACTACGACAGTTTACAGAACAGCTCCGACTTATAGCGACTGATGCTGTGCAGTAGAAACGGTCGATCGTACACCTAGAATTCTACGATAGTCAAGCAGTGCTACACCGGAACTATAGCGCAAATTGAAGCTACATGAAAATAATGCTTAGTACGAAATAAATTTTAAGAGATTCGAATACTTAAAAAAAAAATGTTAAAACAAAAATGTTCAATAATTTCATTAGGTTTGAATCAATTACATATTCATGAAGGAACATCCAAGTATGTCCACGGGATTCTCTTAAAATTAACACTTTGAACACCCATCGTGCAGAACACGCGCACGCTACGCCTGTTATGAAGTTGTAAAGCTGAATTGTAAAGCATCATTTAAATACACGATAGACGGACTTAAATTATCGTTTAACGCGCATTGCCTGTTATATCACGCACCGCCGTGCCAGCGAGCACGCGCAACGTGGTAACAGACCGGATGCGCGGAGATAGGGAGCGAATTACGTTTAAATCATCCGTATTACGATCGAGTTCGTGTGCAAGACCGGTGATCAGTTTTCCACTTCATAAAGCACCACTAATCCATCGAACACTCAGTTTTTTAAACATAAAATTATCCATCCGAAAGCCAATCATTTATTTAATAAAAGAATACTGTTTCCTTTCACAGTTAGAGGTTTAACTTAAAAGCTATTTGGGCGTTTTCTCCGAATGAATTCTATTTCAACCATATATGTAACCCGTTTATTATACGACTACTTCAAAATGAAAATTTCCTCAATAATTTCGCTAAGAAAAAAGAAAAATAAATAAAATCAAGGTGTATATAGTTGGACACGCAATTTTTCGTCTTCACTCGTATTTGAACCGTGCGCACAGAGGCGTGACCGTGAAAACAAGGGATCGATCTCCTGATATGTGTATATATTCACCCTTCCTTTAAGGTTTCATCATGACCCACGGGGAAAACAGTCCAACGCAACAACACGTTACTACCTCGTGCGCTTATACTCTTTTAAAAATCTTCCATCCTCTGATAACAAAGGGAGAACTCGTATAAATACAGAACCAGTCTTCTACAACCATTTCTAATATTTTTTTTACCAGCAAAAAATGAACTAATTTATATTTCGTTCACAGGAATAGCAAGCAACAATTTCCTTGACCCTTCACGACATACAGGTTTAAATTTCGCTTGCCAGTTCACCTGACACGTTAATTTGAACGCATGTTGACGCGCACGAACCCATGAAACGGGAAGATCGATCTGACCTGGTGTATCATGTATATTTTTTTGCCTGCCTACCTTCCTTCCTTCCTTCCGTGGACGTACAATGCACCTCGCGTGGTTACCTACGCAGCCCCCTCCCTTCTGCCCTTCAACCCGTTCTCCCTTCCCTGGCCGGCTACCGATGGCTAGTGTCCACTGCGTGCGCTCCTATGGGTACCGCCGTGTGCAGCGGCGTGCGCACGCTCGGGAATCGCTGCTGCTGATCATAACGAACCGCGCGATAAATCAGATGCGTGCGTGATAAGGATAGAAAAGGCCGTCCTGGAGACCATGTGAGTGAGACAGAGGGAAAAAGTGACACTGTCACGCCATAGGGAAAGATAGAAAAAAAAAATAAACAAAAATGCACTAAGGAATCCTAGATTACCATTGTAATCTCCTACTTGTAATCGCAATGATGATACATATTGATGAAGTATACAAGATCCTAATTAAACATCAAGTAACAACAGAGAACACAATACTTTTCAGACAAGATTCTCAAATTCAATCTTCAATTGTATTTCATTATTAAGACAATTACTGTAATATCGTAATCAGAATAAAGTGAATTTTATAAAGTGAGTATTATCTGTTCTTTTCATTGATCTCCTACGTGACAAGATGAAAAAGAGAACGGACATAAAGAAACGCAAAGATACAGGGCGACCGGGAAGGCGGTCGCGCGCGTTGGCAAACATAAACGGCGGTGCGCGAGTAGGTGGCGCGCTCGTGAATGAAACACAAAAGCTGTCGTAGTTTCTAGAGTCAGTGACCGGCGATCCTCTGACTCCCCACCCTACCTTAGTATATCCAGGTTCGTTCCTACCATCGTCACCGTAGCACCACGGTCACCATCGTTGCCCCTCCAAAAGCGATATTGTGAGCCTTTTCCACCTCCTCTCACTAATCCACCATCACCACCCTCTCTCTCCCGTTCCTCTAACCGTCAGTCTCCTGGCGCAACAATTCCCCTCGGTTCCCCGCTAGAGGCCAACGTTGTACCCTTCTCTACGTGCTCTCCCACCTAAGCCTAACTTCCGCCACCCTTTGGTGCGCCTCTTTGCCTTTATACATGCCTAGTGGTCTCTGTACGTGCGCGTTTCTGATGGCTGGTTCACATTGAATCGACGACCAGAGGGGAAACTCGATGTACATACGGTCAACTAAATCGCTCGCCTTCCTCCCATCCCCACCATCGTTCCATTCCCTCTCTCTCGCTCTTGGTTTACCTTCTCTCCACTTTTCAACCTTCTATCTCCTTGAAACTTGTAAACACTCCGCCTGGTCGCTTGTCAATCACGATACACTTTCACGCGTCGATATTACACGTAAACCTTCGACTTTAACGTGCTCGTGAGATAACATTTTTATCAATCCGCTGGTAAACGCAAATTTGTGATAATTTCAGTTCCGAGAAAAATGCGCACGAAATTGAACGAATAGGGACAAGTTCGTGCTCGCGAACTTCGAAGTTCCGATATCGGACAGGGGATCAAGAGAGTTCCGTGTCGAGGGCAAGCGATGAAGTCTGCGCGAGAACGGAGGTCTTTTTGTCGCAGCGGTTCATACTAGTTGCCGGAACTACCGGTTTACCTCGGCAATGATCGTATAACTTGCAATCAACCGCGCCTTCTTGTTCCGTGACTTTTTCGAGAAGCATTATCGCAACGAATCGTTCGACTCCGTCTAAGTCAGCAATAATCGTAGAGAAAGAGACCGATGGCATAGTAGCGTGCAGTCACCGCACGTTTCGTGCTCGCCAGGAGAACTCTTTCGCGTGTGCTAAGACTCGCTTTACAGGATCGGCCGGTTGAGTCATTGACCTGGGAAAACGCGGGAATCAAAGGGACACGGGATACGATGGTACCCCTTCGAGCGATCGGCCGGACACTTGCGATTATTATCGAGTCAAGAAACTACCTGTAAACGTGTCGTAACCGTAACGTTAACCTTAGAAGCGTCACCTAGTGATCGTTAACAGAGACTCGAATCTAAAAGCGGAGCTTCGAATAGAACGTAGCAGGAGAAACTCGTGTGTGGGTTTTTAAGTATTATTTTTTATGGAACTTTCCACTAGGCAGCGTGTAAAAAGCCGTCAACGTGTCTGAGAATCACTGTTGCGAGGGAAATCATACCTAATTTGGAGGCGGTGAACGCGTGGGTCATCGCGTGCTAGTCGTATGTACACTGCAGTGTTTCTCACTTCGGCTAGAATTGTTTTATGATTCTTTTTTATAATAGAAACGTTAACGACTGCTTTTTCAATATTGATTTACACTGTCAGCCGAAAAATGAAATTTGTAATTTTATAATATTTAAAAATAAACTTTATCGTACGATCACCGATTTTACCATTATTTTTGTAGCATATAACGTTTTCGTGTGAACTATCGCGCAATTGTTTACCATAACGATAAGATTAGTAAGCCACAATCATTATTAAATACTATACCCGTACAAATATACAAACAATTATCTAAATAACAAGGATGATTAAACATCCAACAATTTTTGAAGAAAGAAACACGCGTGTTTACCTCTCTTGGATATTTTTTGCAATTTTTCTTAAATTTTATTGTTCGCTTTAAATTTATACTTAAAAAATAAAATATGATTTACGTCACTTGTCCCGCATAAAATAGGCATCAATCCGATGGAAGATTTTAAGAAGGTAAATCCGGCATGTAAAGCCATACCCACATATTCATATGTATCGTGAACGATCGCTGAAAAGTGGCGCGTGGTACTCACCACGTGGTTCGTTGGAATTGTGATGGTTGGAGTGGGGAGCAACGGCGAGCGGATGATCGGAGGAGGAGGAAGAGCTGCTTGCGAGGCGCTCCCTCTTTTTCTCCTGCTGCTCGACGAACCGCGCTGCTTCCAGCAACGTTTCCAGGCTCATCCTGACGTTGCTGGCTTGCTCCACAACGAGCCCTGTTCCTCTTTAAGATCCTTCGGGAGATTGAGACTCTGCGATCGGACCGTCGATTCCCGTCGCCGGTTACCGAGGACGAAGAAGTCGAGAGCCCGTTCTCGTGTCTCAACCCTCCTCTTTTTCTGCTGCTGCCAGCCGCGGGTGGCAATCTGTGTACAAACAGAAAAAAAAATGATTCTATTAAGCTAAAAACGCATCACAACATAATGTCATTGTAGGGAGAATAGAGGAATATATTAACCCAACAGTTCTTAATTTGTTGACCGTGGCAAACGTAAGAAGGGTTGGAATAATGTAAATAATTTTGTCGATTACGTTATTCGTAATTTACTTAGTAATCAGTACACTATACACCGAATAAACGAAAGAAACATCGATTAATTTTAAGTGTGTTACCATATTTGATCGACGTCACAAGTGTAAACTTTGTTAACGGAAAAAGAATCACGTATGTCACACCTCATTCGCTTTGTGAATATACACTGTTGATTTGTTTAACGATGTTCTCAATTACACGATTGTTTTTCTGAATGTTTGGAACTTTGTTGTTCAATAATATTATTAGCTTATTCGAACGTAGCTGCAGACAGTACGAACACGACCGGTGCTGAGTATACGTCACGTGACGTACGCGTGACGTAACGCAGTCGCGCGGGAAGCTTTATCCCCTCCCACGTCTTCGTAATACCACACGAAAGAGATGCGCAAGCGCAACGTGTGCTTTCCTGGAGCGCAGAACATTAGCACGCATCTCGAGTTCTGATCGCTGGAAACAATCTAATAGTCAAAAAAAGAAAATAAGGCGTAGAAATGCCAAATACTGTATGTGGAACGTTTCACTATGAACACTAAAGTTGAATTACAAATATATCTGTATAAAAATTTTTCGATCTTTTTAGATTTTAAAACAAAGTAACACGTTTAAAAAAAAAATTGTATAACCGATACATTTTAACTATTATTTATGATAGTAACACAGAAAAAATTAATAAATTAGTATGCTTATACATATTTTTCCAGTACTGTTTAATTATTACAAACGCGGGTGGTTCTTAATTCAATAAATAAAAGAAATAAAGTTACAGGTCATAAAGATCTACAAATATCAGAAGCTCGAAATTCGAAGTTTTAATAAATGTGTAATTGAAAACAATTCAGTGCTCTATACCTGTAATTTCTAAAGACTCACTAACGTAAAAATGATATACGTACTAGCCTTACAAGACATCGTCGCATTTAGGCGAGTCAGATTAGTCTGACTGTTCTCGTGATGTAGCATCAAAAGCAGGAACGAGAGTCGTTACGTGGCGTTCGTACGCGCAAAAGCGTATTCACAAATACGAACATGTACAACGTATAGAGTGTCGGCTGCGCAGTCTGAGAAACCAGTGAGCGAAGAAAAAAGGTTCACGAGACAGAGGCGGGAAAGGTAAAGCAGAGAAACGAGGTTCCGCCGCTGATTTGAAAAGTAGATATATCCCGGGCAATGTAATCGCGAAAGCGTACCATGATCACGAGCAGTTACAATTGCATTCCATGGTAGAAGACGCAACCATGCAAAGTAGGAAAGAAGAATGATGCACTGCATCAAGCTGGTAAAAGAGGTTGTCTAGAGAAGTACGAAAAGTCAAGAAGCGTGCCGTGCTCGGAACGAGCTCCTTAAACTGACAAAGCGACACACGTTAGACGGGCGACGCACGCACCGTTGACCAATAGGAGCTTGCGATAACGTGACGTCATGAGTTGAAGTATCGTGCGATTGGCTGGGTCTATTATGGCACGGAAAACACGCCACGCAACCACCTATACACATGTTAATTAAATAGGCGATAGTTCTGACGAGATAATGCTTCGAAGAGGCTTTTAAACGGGCGTGGTAACGCCAGAAACGCATGGAAAATAATCAGGAACTTACAGGTACGCCACGACTGTATTCCGGTCACAATGGAAACACGCTGGAACCCACTTTCACGGTAGAAATCAATTTCTTGCGAAAATTTCTGCGGTATTTCTGCTGTCAAACATGCGACACATACGGAAAATCACGAGGCACTCGTAAATTTTTGAACAGCGGACAATCTCACGACGTTTCACAGTACACGATGGTTATAACCTGATCGATCTAGCGCGTGGCAGAAACATTTTACAAGTGCTAACCACTGCGCATCAACAGCCATGCTTGCTTGGCCACGATTCACGTGTCTGGGGTCCGAGGTATAGACCAATCAAAACGCGGTTCATGACGTCACCTGGCTGTATCGACCAATGAACGCAGCCCATGTGACGCAGCACTCCGCTGGGCGTGTAAGAGAAGTGTCGAGCTGCTGTATATTGCTCGTTAGTCGGTGCACTTTTTTCGCAATTTTCTCAAGCTTCCTTCGGTACCATTGCAGAAAACGTATTGAATCGAGATTTCGGAGCCAGCCGATATCTTTTACAAGCAGGCTTACCTTCCGGTGGACGCCAGAACGAACGAATATCGCGACAATCGTACACAGCACACCCGACACCCGGCTCGCCCGGGCAAACACTCACTCCGATCTCGACAGCGTCACCCTCTGCCACCTTTTGTCACGTTCCTTCTCTGTCACATGGATCGGAACTCTACACTGTTGCCAATTCTACGATATAGCCGCATACAGTTCATTGTTTACTTTTGCGCGCGCGCCAAAACTACGTCCCGTCACTTTTTCAAAATCTAAGCTTCTTGATTTCTTTTTAATTGCTTTAAATTTTAATAAAATATACCTTTCGATGTTTATTAAAGTTTTCTTCATAATTAAACTAAAATTATTCTGCTATTGCATCCAATAATTATTTATATCAACAAGAATTTTCATATCGTCCAATAAACATATTTAATATATTAAACGGTTGTTATAAGTTTAAAAAAATACTGTATGATATACGAAAATATTATAAAACTTGAAAACGTAATATTTTGAAATATTTAGATTTCATGAACCAGATTTAATAAGTATATGAAAAAAAACTGTTGATATTGTAAATTAACATGTTTAACATTTAAATTTGGGATAATATAAAAGAATACATTAAATATAGGATTTAAATAATGTATAGGTTATTAATAGTTGAAACCAATAACTAGAATTCATCCTTTTTTTGAAAACTGTATTATCATTGTATATATAAATACCATAAATAACACATTTGTAAAAATTACAGGAATACATTTATGCAATGTATACTTTACATACATATTTAATACACAAATGTAGAATGTACTAAAAAACTACAAAATATAATCACCTTCTAATTGACAAAATTTAAATTTGTATTTAAGTAATGAAAATTATTCCTTAATAGAGAGAAATCAAAATTAATTTACTAGATATTTGTAAAAATATTTTACCTTATGTATATTTTGCAGAAAATATATGTACTATATGTAAATATAGTAATGATTTTAGAAATTTATATTTGTTGTATAAGATTATTACTTGTAACCTTCTGAACAACACTACACTGCAATTTGTCCTAAGTGATTAAAAAGTATACAATTTCATTTCCTCCCATGAAAAGTTAACTTTTTCACATATTTTGTTTATCATTTATAATCTAAAACAAATTCAGCAGTGCAAAATATGACTAGAATTTTCAAAAAATATTATATGCTACAATCTACATATAGATCTTAGAACATAATGTTGCTATGGAATACATTTTCTAGTTAGGACTATGAAATTTGTAATTACACATTTCATTTTTTATTAATTTTTCTAACCTTTTTTCGTAAATATATTCTTGATCAGCTTTGAAGAGGAATTTAATTTATATAAAATTTTAAAAATTATTACGAATAATATTGTAGTTATTCCAAATTATGTCCATTTCTTACTTTATATTAAAACCATATATGAATATTATAATATCAAGAATATATTACAGTCCAAGTAATAGTACCGACTTATTTTGTATGAATTGCTGATTTGTAATAAATTATATAAGTTTTATTTACATAACTATTAAATATATTTAATAAAAATGTATACAGAAACAGAGTCATGGAAAGAATAATTTTCTATTTAAATTATATACTGTATCATTATGTTTGTACGTATCAGCACCGTTATTTATATTCAACATATAATCAGTTTAAGTCTTTTCTTATTTTTAGCACATGCAAGAATTTCTGTTTAAACCTAGTTAATATTTGAATATAAATTACATCATGATATGTCGTACTATATAAAGAACGAAAAATACTGTAAAGGAAGTTGCTACAAATTTAAAACAGAAAGTTCAAAATATAGTTCCACAAACTGATTTCAATATAATACTTCATTTAGACACTCTATATACTCAAAGGGTGCGTTTTTAATAATTTAGAACTCATTTGTAATTCTTAACATTTCTTTAAACGTCGCACAGGATTTTACTGAGTAAACCGTATTTAAAATAATAAATTAGATCGTATGAAAGACTTCAAAAATTAATGACATTATATCTACTTTTAATAAAAAAAATTTAAAAATTAAATGACCCAATTTTTTTTTAGAACCATATTTAAAATAATAGATTAAACAACATACCTTATAACAAAGCAAAGACTCAATAGTAAAAGTCTATGTTATCACCAATAAAATTGTTTGAATAATTATTTGTATTACAATCAAGATCAAAAAAAAGTGTCATATGTGTTTCACCCTTTTATATAAATTATTTATTTTTCATTTTTTTTCTTATTGGATATTTTTTCTTAGATACTGTAAATGTCAACTAACATAAAAATTAACAATTTTAACTAGATGATGCTTTATTAAAGCATTGGTTATCTGCTCAAATTACTAACATAGAGATGTTTAAGTTCTGTCTTTGGTGTGTTTTCAAAAAGGGCAGCACGATTTTGCCCTTCTCCTTTTTTTACCCAGTGACCATAAACTCTGAATGCACAACCATCAATGACCTATAATAAAAATTATTTCGTTGATACAATCAATAACGATCGAAAAATATATGTTAATTATCATACATTTATTACAGTAATAAGAACATAGTACCTTTCGTAAAATTTTGATCCTATAAGGATCAGTACACGCCACTTGGGTTGAAAGAGGCTCAGGTGTATTGTGAAGTCGTTTGATACGAATAACCGCACGAATACAAATTATTGCTAACTGGAATCTTTTTCTCGCATTAAATGATTTCGCCTTTAATTCCTGTATAGAACAAAACTTAACGTTAACAAGGTGAAAATATTTAAAACCAATAAATATTTTTATATTTATATTTCATAATTTCCTGTAATAAAAATATATTACAAATAATATGGGTCATAGTGAAATAACAGTATAATAAGTAGTTTCAAAAGATTAATGCCATTTTAATCTTTTCAACATAATTCAACATGAACGTGAATTTCAGTACAATTTTTACGAAACTTACAAGGAAAAGGCAAAAACGAGAAGTTAATACATAGACTTCACATATTATATACAGAAAGCTTCAAACTTTTTTTTTATAGTAATTCTTCAATATAACATGCAAACATAATAATTCGTACCTTCCCATTACTATTAGTCATTAATTGACGTTTAATACACATATATTTATATATTCATTTATATTTTTTCTGAAGTATTATTATCAGTCAGTTATGCATAATTGTAACTGATATAGATAAATTTGTACACTGTATCTTTTGACTATACATAATGTTTTAATGAGGATGACAGTTTACCTCAAAAGCAAAACATAAATTTAGATGTTATAGATATTATCAACCCTTTAGCTGCGGAAGACAATCGCCAAAAACGACAATGCAATAAAATAAAATATCTCATTTTCTATAAGCTAAAGAGTTAATTTAAAATATTTACAAAAATTAAAATGTTAATAGTTATATATATTACATAAAATTTATAGTCAGCGGAACTCACATTTAGCAACAAACAAAATAAAAACAAAAATAATTTACCAAAGCTAATTGAGATATCCTACTCAGACGTCGCGAATTAGATGATAGTGAACGTTTTAGAGGAGCGATGTCTTGATCCCATAGCTGTAATACCAATAATTTTCCATTTACCATGACACTGTGATTTTTTTGTTTTGAGAAAATCACTTCCAAATTAGTTATATGTATACATGTTTTCTTTTCTTGAATGAATGTTAAGCAGAAAGTTGTACAACAATGTTGCATATTTCATGAAAAGCAAGTATGTATCATTGCAAATAAAAAAAGTTGAACACATAAAGCAAACAAATAAAAACAAAAATTATGAATATATTTATTTTAATTGCATGAAGTGATAAATGTTTCAAGTATAGCATAAATACATCACTGTAAAATATACTTACCACTGTATGGAAAAACGAATGCTCCAATGCTTCTTTGATACCAATTCTTTTCTTGGGGTCAACAACTAATAATTTTCTTATCAGATCTTTTGGGGCTTCTGAAAATATAGTGGAAATTTAAAAGTGATAGAAGATCATGAATATATTAAAAACAATATCAAAACGAGGAACTGGCAATATACAGAAAAAAAAACGTACATATAATTACATCCTACGCATTTAGAAAAAGAATATGCATCGTGTTCAAAGGTTTATTAGTAACAACTCTTACCTTCAGCATACTTTTTCCACATATGTAGCAGCACATCAAGTACCACATCGAGATGATACATTTTTGATAGATGATTATTCAAGATATTTTTCTGATATTATCATGGATTTTATTTCATATTTGTGCATCATTACAATTCAATAACATTAGCTTCCACCTAAAATTTTAGGTCTGTGTCTTGCACAGGATTGGAAATTTTGCAAAAATTTGACTACTCAACATTACAGTACTAGTTTTATTTTTTTTTTTTTTTAACTACTGTATGGTTACTTATTATAACATGACCAATATAATCATTCCAATTGTTCACAGAACAAAAGAAAAAAATAACATTATATAAGACATAAAAAAATGTCATAACTTTATGTGTTTTTAAAGTAAAATGATACATTTCTATATTGTATTTTATTTCTACATTATACAAACAATAGTATTTATTTTTTGGAATAACTAAGACTAAGATAAAATTCTCTAATGCATAATATGTACATGCATTATGTTAATTATAAGCACAAATTTACTCTGCGTGCTATAAGAAACAATCATAATTACCTGTTATATCTGCCCATTCTGGAGATGTAAATGAATATTTTCCTTCCATAATATTTCTGAGCATGACCATCTGTTTTCTATGCCAAAAAGGAGGACAACCAACTAACAAAGTAAACATAATTACTCCACAAGCCCATCTAAAAAAGGAAAAATACTCACATTCAGTTCTCTAATAATATTAATATGACTGTAATTTTACTTCTTTATATATTTATTTATCAGGTATATTAAATTTTATCAACCTACATATCAACTTCATATCCATAACCTTCTGCATTTTCAAACATATTGCACTTAAGCACTTCTGGTGCTAAGTATCCAGGAGTACCACACAGATCTATAAAAAAGTATGAATAATAATTTTCTATTTACTATGTGATTATTTTTTATAAGAAAATTACACACCATATAATTTATCTCCTGTTTTCAATAATCTAGCAAACCCAAAATCAGTTACTTTTACATTTAAATTATCATCAAGTAAGATATTTTCTGGTTTTAAATCTCTATGTACTATCCCTTGATTATGTACATGCTGAACTCCTTCAAAAACTTGTCTCATAATGTAACGGGTTTTTTTTTCAGAGAGAGTAACAACAGATGTGAGGTAGTCAAATAGTTCACCATTCTTACAAATTTCAAAAATTAAAAATATAAATGTACTAGATTCAAAGACATCATGTAATTCAACTGGAAAAAAAAACAAAAATATATAACATTTAACAAAGCATTGTTAGCATATTTTCTAAAAAAAAATAAAGCTCCTTTGTATAAAAAATTCATTTCATTTCATTTTGAATATTAAGAACTTACTAATATAAGGATGACCAGCTACTCTACGAAGAATTTGCACTTCCTGTAATGTAGCATCTTTCATAGTATGTCCATCTTCATTTGTTTCAGTACTAATATCTATGATTTTAGCTGCATACTCTACACCTGTTTCTTTTTCTATACATCTTCTTACAGTAGAAGATATTCCTCTGTAAATATTATTACATTACTTAATGCATATTAAAAAACACTTATTTATAGCTAATGATAAAACATATATGTATTATCATACTATGATTTCGTGTTTATACGTACACAATGAAAAATTTTTGTACTCAAGTTATCATTAACACTATATAAGCAACTTTTAAATAATAATCATATTTTTGTTTATGCAACAAGGATTAATGTTTGACAGAACCGTTTCATGTTCAAACAATGCTTTGATATTAATGTGAAATGTCCTGTATATCAAATTATTATTCAAGTAAGCATTATTATTTCGTATGCGAGAAACTATTACAGTTGAATTAAAACTATTTAACTTTGACAAATTATATAATTGTACAGGTTAGTTTGTCGTTAGTCAAAGGTTGTGAATTTCTTGATTCGTTTGTTATGATCGTAATGCACCAGAATCTAATAATATAAACACGAATATATCTATCATACACGCGTACTAACTAAATAAATAAAAATAGTAAGCTATGCTTGTTTTTCACTTTGAAATATCACGTGACGAACCTTCCAAGAATTTCTTTAGGTTCATATTTTGCATAGAATCCCTTGGCCGCATCCTTGTCCGGTAAGAGGTCGTCTCCTTCGTCTTTTGCCATCTTACGTTTAATATTTCACATAAATCACACTAATAGTCACCGTGTTGATAGCACATGTTCCTTTAATTTGAAAGGAACAAGTTCGAATGAATAGTTCTGCCACCCGATGACATGTTACATATCTATTACAAAGCGTCACACTGAGTGCCCGCTACATTCTAAGAAAACGTTAACAAAGAAATCACTGATCACCGTACACCGATAATGGCTACGACAGATCCTCGACAAGTCGAAGAAAACATGAACACACAAAGCACTGTGAGAGGAATAATGGCGATAGCTAATATAAAGTAACGAACGAAGAGGGCTCTGACGGTGCGACAAGAAAAACACCGACTTGTCAAGCGTGAAAGGAAAAACAGTAAGTGGCAATCTATTATCGTACTAAAATCGCTGTCCTAAGGTGTGCACATATTATACACCGCGTTCATTTATACTCTACGGTGAACACGCACGTCATGTGACTTTGGCAATTTACTATTTTAAATCGTATGACGATTACTATTGTAATAGCGTCGACAATACTTGGAATGTTCTTTTAAATATACTTTTATCTATAGAATTGCCTAAAACTGGTTTCTTACGCGAATCTATCAAAGCTCAATGTTTATACAGAGATTATTAAATCCGAACCATACAAAAGGTGAATGAAAAGTCACATTTCAGTTAGTTTGTATGATATTCTGATATAAAATTAACAGTACAAAGGGGGAAAGGAACGGTTTCACTTAGAATTTCACTTTTTAATTCCATAACACGGAGTTACCCTCTCGAATATGTATCTAAAAAATAGTAATATTTGATATGTATCACTAGTATATACATGGTGTGAATATAAATAGAAGCCACCGCTACCTCGTTTGTTCCTCGCAGTCTTGCTCTCAACGTTGAGCACTATTGTACTGTTCGGACGATGCATCCATTCCTTTAACACAGTTTCAACATAATATTAATGCTCCTTGGCAAAACAAACAATCGCGAAGCAAAAATACGAGGATTCGATACGTTTTCAGATAAGCGGAAATAAAGTCTGTATTTACGGACCACGCAGTTGCGCGAGCAAGGCCTCATTTTTACGACATTCAATAGTGAGTTGCCTGACCGCAGCCACGTATTTACGTTGTTGTTCTATCAGAGTGACCAGTTGCCGACTGAGCGCGTCCCTCCTGTTTTTCTCGTCGCCACATCGTTTCTCCACCTACATAAAATACGATCATCTTATCAGAATATAGTAGTGCTTTGTGTATTTCGTTATCATTTTAAAGTTGTATTTTAAATTTTATATCTATTTCAACGCAATTGCTGTCTGTTATAAATTAAATTTATTTGTAAACTGTAGAACATGCGCATTATTTTATAGAAAAATTAGTTTATTGGAGTACGAAATAAATGGTAGAAATTAATTATAAATAAAAAGAAATGTTATTTTACCTTTGCCTTATTGCTTTTCACGCCCGCAACGATCGCCTCAAACTGTTTAAGGAATTGCTCTTTACCGCTTGTTGATGCCATTGCTCTGACGAAAGAATAGAAGAAAAGGAAAGCATCAAGTATTTATTATCAGTATATGTATAATAAGCGTAAATATAAAGTTTACCAATTACTCACTCATTATAATTATCTTGGATCGAATTTAATAACGATAATTCTTTGCTTAAATAAAGTTTTGTATCGTCGAGGGTATTGTACAATGTGTAATATTGTTTTGTTTCTTTGTGCTTTGCCGAAACTGTAATTAAATAATGATAAAATATTATTTGGTTCAAAGGATAAATAAGTGTGTGCCAATGTATAAAAATAGACTGAGGTACCTTGATTATAAAGTTCCATAAATCGTCTCTGATATTGTGTAAGTTCCGATCGACCAGGAACATCGTCCAATTGTCTGGTCAAAGAGGCAATAGTTCTATTCTTTTTGGCTAATTGCAATCTGACCTTCATTACCGCCTCCTTTTGCTCCTCGTACTCTTTCAAACGATCTTCCTCTTCTTCTAATGTTCCACTTTCAATTTCTTGTAATTTACCTTTTAGGAGATTTAAGTCGCTTTTACACTGTTCTCGGAAACTATGCTCTTGTTCTTTCAAACCATCATGCACTAGTAGAAGTTCTTCCAAATGTTTGTAGATACTAAAGAAATAATAGAATTGTAACGTTTTGAATTAAATATTTATAATTAAGAGTGAAATTGTAAAACTATGATAAAGGTATAAGTGCCTGTCGTTTTCATGGATTCCCATTTCTTGCGCCTTCTTTAATGAACGTTCAATGGCTTGCCGCTTTGCACGAGATTCGTTTAGTTTCTCAGTTAACTCTGAATGCTTAGCGGATAAGGCGTCTCTTTCTTTTGTCAATTTGCGAACACGATTTTGAAGTGCAGCTCGTTGCTTCTCTAATGCTGTTACAGCTGCTGAAGCTGGGCCTCCAACTTCCTGTAATTAAGAAGGAATAAATTTTAATACTTGCATTATTAAAATTATTAATTAATATTCACTGAAATTGAACAAACTTACTTCAGTTTCGGAAGTTGTCATTGTTGCATACTTCTCGGCTACTTTGGCTATCTCCTGGGCTTGGATGCCAACAATGTTGCCTACTGCTGCTACGCTTAAACGATTCTGCGTAAATTGTGGATAATGAACATTTGTTGATTGTTTAGTGTTAATTATAATAATATAATTACAATTACTTACCGAACTTTCTTCCACAGCAGCTAGGTTTCCAGTCAATTGTTCTGTATTTTCCTACAGTAAAACAATACTATTAGAAAATTATACAAATATCGATAAAGTTATCCTCCAACGTCAATATTTTTATTCACCTTTTCCTTTAACTCTTCTTTATTCTCGATTTCCTTAGCATCGCTCGAAGCAGTTTCAGATGACGAGCTAGCAATTTTTGTAGAATATAAAGGTGCTTCGTATTCCAGAACAGTACCAAGAAATTTAGTAGATTCTTCTCTCTTAGTTCCTTCCTTGTGCTTGAAAAGACGGCGAGGCTCGTATGATTTCTAAAAGGACATTGTAAATTTACTTATTTACAATATTTTTTTAGATAATCATTTCATAGCAATGTATCTTACTTTAACGAGGTGAATATTTTTTATTAGATTCTCCTTAATTGTTTGTGCTGTACCTGCATCCTCGGAAAAAGAGTGTTTTTTGTGAAACTGACTTAAAGCAAATGACCGTACAAAATCTGCCGTTTCTTCTCGGGTTTCCATCGAACGTTTTACTAACCACTGAAATGTATTGATATTAATCTTTTATTGTAAACAATAAAAGCGACGAATCAGTATAATATTAAGTACCTGAATAACAGGAAAAATATGAATACAATCTAGACCTTGAATTTGATGTGGTTCTATTCGATACGGACAATTCATTTTGGGTAGCATGGCCACAATTTTTTCAGTTAGAGATCTGTAGAGTATAGAAGTATGAAACATGGAGTATTTTTAATATTTTATCTATTTACTCACATTTTTTGACCTATGGTAAGATTTTCACGAAACAATAAATCGATATCTACATCAAAGTTACACGATTCAATGCACCAGGTCATTCCTCCGATTACCTAAATATTATATTAATGTTTATTAATCTCAATATTTATATTTAATCAGTTTAAAAGAATTTATTTCATACGTACTTTATCGAAGTTCGATAATCCCTTTATTCTAGCTCGGAAATAACCCGCAGCTAGAAGTAAATCAATAATATCTTGAAATCTTTTCGTTTGCTCCTCATCTTCGCGAACATCAGCCTACAAATATTTTGCAATAAGTTTTCAGCGGAACTTTAGTTTCTATCGAATCATATCTTCCGCCTCACACTTGCTATTACATACTTTTAGTACAAACAATTTCCGATAGAGGGCTATTAGTAGGTTGTAGCATAAATGTTATGTTTTTATATTGGAGTTTCGAAAGTAGCGGTGTTTAAAGAAGTGAACGATAAATTAACAAACAAACATATTATACACTCTATTAAACGATACGACTTAAATTTAAATTACAACAAAACAATGTGTACGTTAAGATGATGTGAATTTCCATGAAACATAAAATGCATAGTAGAAAATGCACGGAAGTGATATATCTCGTGCTCCATTATTGATATGTATAATGACAATACGTTGTAAATAAATGAAAATGGTTTAGTATTTTTTTCTGATAAACTTTGACCGTTGTTTATAAGTTTATCAAAATATAGGAATATTTTCGTACACGTACCTCAGTCGATTCGGAGCTTCGTGATAATCTTTTTGGAACGTCGTTTAACATTATTAAATTTCGTTGGACTTGTAAATCCGAACAATTAATGCGTATGCAGTATATTTAAAATCAACTATTAATATACCTATTTAATAGTACTCAAGTTATGTGACGTTCTGCTACTTAAAATTACAGCTTCTCACTGTTATTTCAACCATTTTGCTTCTGTCACGCCTGGGAGGCGAAGCTTAAGCCAAGTTTCTATGTACAGTTCTGATAACTGTTTCCGTTCTCCAAATTATTCCCAAGAGTAAGAACTAATACTTCAAAGTACAAAATATTGTATTTTAAACAAGTTACGTTTAAAAAATGAAATGCTATTCTTATTTTAAATGTTTACTGTACATTCTTTGAAAGTAAAATATATTTATGTAAAGATAAGAAAGAATTAGTGCTGGAAATTTCCTAGAACGTATGGGAACACAGGTGTTATTATTCATTTTGCGTTTAATTAAGATCTGCGTATGTAAATATTTAAAGAAGTTCGACAATACCTTATTTTAATAACATGATGCAATTAACGAACAATACGCAAGTTTTATTTTTGCACTTTGACGTTTCTTCATGCATACAAATATCAATTTTTAGATGATAGTAAATTCTGTCACATTTATTATAACAACAAATTTAGATTATTATATGACGTAACGTTAAGAATTATTATTATTAAATATTGTACCTAGACTAAAGATTACTGATAAAGGAAAATGCTACTTCAATTTCGTTCTGTCTCTGAAAAGTTTTCCAGGTCTCCACAAACAAATAATAGAAACATTTGCATCGATCTAATACCTATGAATAGGGGAAATAAATTTGTTCAAAACATGGGATATCGGGGATGAAGGAAATCAGATAAAACAAAGTCATCACCTGTTGCAAATCGATTTGTTGTGTATTAAATATTTATATCATTGTTTGGTACAATGACTGACAAAAAGTTGACGGCATGCACAGAACATGCGTGCACGTGAAACGATATCCTCTGCGCGGCAACCATTGCCACCTAAGACACGCGATTCATCGTGGAAGTCCGAAGTAAAAAAAGGTGGCGAAACAACAATATTTTTCGTCTTTAGAATACCTTTTATAAATTGTTTTGTTCTACCTAGAGAATGCTCTTGTTTACATCGAGATTTTCTGAATGCTAAGCTCATTAACTATCCTGAACTATAATATCTGTATGCATCTGTGTGTGTGTGAGTGTGTGTTTATAATCATGTACAAAATGTTGTACGTACAAAAAGAATCTTGATGGAGAAAAAAAAATGGACGAGTATACAGAGTATGGTGAAACATGGCTGATGCTAGGAAAATATTCAACAGTTTATCGTGGCTCGAAACAGGAAGAGGAACAGTTTGCTATTTCTATCCTGTTCTTAGTGAATGACGTATATGCCTAACAACGACATCTTCCAAAAATGGCAACAACTACCGTGCATTGGTTATTGTCTTCTCAACATACTGTCTTTCTCTGCGTTGTTTTACGTTCTTATACAAAATATGCTGCATACTGACAAAAAATCACTGCAATCGTTCTAAGATCAAAAGAAGAGGCTTACACCTCATCGTATAAACTGCAGAATGCGCCCTAAAACTGCTACAGAATAATATTTCTGACGTTATAACAAACGAAAAATAAGTTTTAAGAAATAAATAATCATTCAACGGAGTATAAAAATAAAATTTTGCGAACTATGTATGTACAATATGAGTTACATAATACATATGATATATAAATATATAACAAATTAAAAATTGCCAATTGACATCGAATGAAACCGAATAACAATCGATTAGATTTTATCTCTTTATGTTTCCAACGGTATTAATCTGTAACAATTTCAATTATCCTGCACAACTTCCAGTCTTACATTCTACGATTTCTACAAGGCGAAAGAATCAAGGCACTAAACACTGTCTCCTACTTTATTTCTTAGTGAGAGGCGATGATCGAAAATAATCATAGAAACGAAGAGAACGATCATGCCTTCGCGACCTGACGCCAGGCAACACGTATCACGAAGCGTACTTAACATTCTACAAATAGAAATAGCTCTTCGAGAATGTGGAGCTCGTACGAAGGTCGAAATTAGCGGTCTCAGTTACGTCAAGATAATCCCCCCCCCCCTCCCGATCGAACAGATAAACGTTACGATTAATTTGACTCCGTGTCAAATGGAAAGCGAAAAACGGTTTCTTACAAATCTTATTTAATCTCCTTTAAATTTTATTTTCTTACGGTTATTAAAAAAAACTATCGATTTATTGTCTGGTACACAATGTTCGTTCAACTTGACGAGGCAACGATAAATATGTATGTGATCTCTTTTGTAAACTTCATGGAATTTGTATCGTCGAGCTTAACGACCTTGACACCGTTTTACGAACTCTTTCTGTTAATCGTTCTCACCGATGAAGATGCGTCTTTCGGTTAATTTAGACTTGACCTTCTTGGTGTCGAGTCAAAGATCCAATTAGTGTCCTAATCTCGCGCGTCGTCTCGCTAAACTTCTTACAGACTAGCAAGCGTGCACATCGCGACATTATCATCACACCTACGCACCATTTCGTCTCTTAATCTTAACCACACTTCTTTTTCTTTTTTTTTGTACGTTTCCTGTCGTCTCTTTTTTGTGCAACGTGCACTAGGAACAGATATCGGTAGTCTCCGTAGATGTCGCGTCGATCGATCTCCTATTTTTGTCCACTATTGTCGAATTTTAATAATAGAAACAATTACATAACCTTTTTAAATGAAAAAATTATTGTCCCAATGAACGTTTAGCGGTGTGTTCACAAAATTTTGATTGTCCATAGACAGGTTATCAAGAAATCTGAATTTTAGTCAACGAGGCCTCCTTAAATATAATTATCAACAAGAAAATTTGATTTTCAAGTATTGTCAACGATAATGCTACCCTTATTAACTACGATAAATTGTCATTTGCTGTCGTTTGCATAAAACTCGATCGATCGACGATCATCCTGGGAAACATTTTATCTTACAAATCGCTCTCTTGTTGCGGCAAAATTGAAAGAACGAACGCATGTTAAAGTCGAATAAAAAAAAAAAAAAAAAAAAAAAAGACGCGAACGGTCTCGAACGGTTCCGTATGTAAAAACGACGCTTAAGTATAATTTACGTGACTATACCTCGCACGCGTAATGTGTACGCAAAGCTACTATAAAACAAAAAAAAGAGAAAATGAGAAATAAACCGTCCCGCAGTTGTGTCGATGGAAAAAGTCGATTGAAAAGCTTCGTCATGCGCACGGCCGACGCAACGCGAATAAATAATAAAAGAGAGAGAGAAATGGAGGTAAAAGAATAGGGGGCGCCTCTATCCACGTCGTTGATGATACTCGGTTTTAGCTATTCGCACGGATCTTCGAGGATCCAGGCACTCCGAGCCACGTTTGTGCCATTGACTTTGCTCGGTTAATCGCTCGAACGTATGGTGGTGTTCGATAGCAATTATTAATGTCATACGAGACCTATTTTCCTTCCAAACATTTCATTTTATAACCAAGTAACACCGTCCGAAATTTTGAAGTTTGAGAAGCTTCGTTCGACTTGAAGATTAAGAACTTCAAATTTGAAAAATTAAAAAGGCAAACCACTAAATCAAAATCTGTGCAAACTAAATTATCGATGTATGTAGATCAGAAGTACAAAAAAAGAGCTGATCAAGGGGTAACGTACGACATTAATAATTCTTACCGTACATTTGGCGTACGGCGTTAATGTAGTGCGACGTCAGTAGCGACGACTTTGACGTAGATCAACAAACATTATGTCATCTATATGAGTTGTTAACAATTATGAAACGGAGGCGGTGAGATTCTGTTATGCGTTCTCGTTAAAAAAGGAGTTCGTATATATCCAATTCCTTAAGCATGTTTTCTCTGCGATTTCGAAATGGACAGTAATAGCTGAAGATGAGCAGTTATAATACTAATCACTTGCTCCATATTTTTCTTACAATATTATTGTCACGATAACCGAATACAAAAGTGAAACGTTACCCGCTAGCTCAATAAATACTGCTCTTATTTACTCAAACGTAAGAAAATACATTTATCATCGCAACTCTGAGAACTTGCAGAGAATAACCTTGATTATCAAGCAGTGTTTACTCAAGAGAAACAATCCTCTTAAAAACCCATCACATTTTTTAATACTTTTGTGAAAAAATTAGTAGTCATACAAATACTGGCAATCATTTCTTATTCATACATTCGATACACGAACTTCTTTTCCATGCTCGAACAAAGCGACACCGCCTTACACATGATCGCGGTCATAAAAATATAAGAACAACGGTCATTAACACGTTGGCTGCCACGGGTATCATTTGAAAAATGGTCCCCAGACCACATTATTTTTTTTTAATCAATTTCCCTAAGAAAGCTATGCTAAACTGGTGCACTGCTATCATACATACGCCCATAACTTATTATTTGTGTATACAAAATGATACACGCGGCATACTAGACCCTATGTATCAGTTTTGATACACACAGCAATCAACGTGTTAAAAAGAAAAGTTAAAGAACAAGAAAACAATGGACAAAAATTCAAAAATAACCCCTTGACATACAATGACGTCTGAGGGACGTCAAGATATTTTGAAACGTTTCATACTTTACAGAACTACCAATTTATTATTTTATAATGTTACTTAATTATTGTCATATGCGTTTGTTTTTCAATCTTTCGCTTACTGCAAAGCAATTGCTAGTCTATGAGTAAGAATAATGCTATCCACCCAAAGCCTAGAGTATTCAGTACTCAAAGGGTTAAGTGCGGGTCACCAGTAATCCCCATGGCATTCAACGTGTTAAATATTGTTTCTCGAACGCATCAAATCCCGGTCAAAGGTACGTCAAAGGGTTAATCTACGGTTTGAGACGTGTTCGTCGTCGTTACGGTCGTCGTGCTGTGTCGATGGTGAGATGAGAAGTATACAGAGAAGGAGCGAGACGAAGCTAAGAAGTTCGGAGCTCGCGTGGCCGCGTGACCTCTACACGCTGGATCGGTCCAGCGGCGGCGGCATCACCCTCCTGGTGGTCGTCATCGTCGTCCCTCTGGTCCGACGAGTCCGCTCTGTGAGCGCGGAAGGTGTCCAGTAACACGCCGGCATCTATGGTACGCGCTGAGCGATTATTCCGTCGCGCCGCAGCTCCTTCGAACCCGGCGCTTCATTTGTTGTCCTCGAGGATCTCCTGGATGCTCACGTAGCTGCCTGTCAGGAAGCCCAGCACCCCGAACGAGATGATGGCTATGTTCTTCCACAGCTTCCAGTAACACGCACCCAGGCCGTCCTCTTGTTCCCACACGGTGACCAGTTCGATCACAGACGGGAACATCAGTCCCAACGTGGACAGGCACACAGCGCCCACCAAGGAGATGAACGGGCCCAGGTTTGGAATGGCGATAGCTACGCCCACGGTGAATATCACCATGCAGATACGGATCGTGTATTCGGCTAACAATTTCCTCGAACCAAAGTACTGTTTCACGTTCTTCCAGATGATCTCCATGGGCACGTAGAATTGGAGGCCGTAAGTGAGGAAGATGGCGACCGCGATCATCACTTTAGCTGATTGCGCCAGAATCTCGCTTTGCTCTGGGTTCAGAGTGATCGAGGCCTTCGTGTCCTCGCCGTATCGCCAGTAACCGAAGAAACCTACTGTGCTGTACAACAGGATCACGAAGAACATGCCGGTGTTCAACACGCCTGGGCAACCGATGAAGTGGGACGGGGTTTTCATGTTGTTTTCGAGAGGCATCACCTGTGGAAAATAGGCTGATCAGTCGTAATCGTGTAGGAACGCGTGACTGAATGCAACGAGTGAGAAAGGTTGACAATCAGAAAGGAAAGAAATGAGTGTTTGGAAGAATATATGACGGGAAAAATGCGAGCGCGAGGCAGAAAGAGTGAGGGCTGAACGAGTTTGACCGTGAGGGCAGAAAGACTTTGATCGTAAGGGTAGAAAGAGTTTGACCGTGAGGGCAAAAAGAGTTTGACCGTGAGAGCAAAAAGAGTTTGACCGTGAGAGCAAAAAGAGTTTGACTGTGAGGGCAGAAAGAGTTTGATCGTGCGGGCATAAACAGTTTGACTGCGAAGGCAGAAAGAGTATGATTCAGAAGTCGTAGTTGCTAAGTTATAAAGTCGTTTAAGTTGTTATCATTAAATTATTAAATTGTTTTAATTAATTATTCTAAGCACTTCACTTTATTTTATTCACACCTGAGTCCTATCATTTCTCACTCTACTAAATAAAATAGAAAGTAGAATATTCCTGTAATCGTTTAATCAGGCGTGATAAATATTTATAAATATGGCCGGGGCAATAAAGTCCTAAATTTATGGGTCTAATTAAGGTGTGTCACCATGGCGGTGACACTCGAGCGCAAAGGATTAAGTTTTGCTTGCACATATGTCGACTTTTATCTTGGGAAATTTATCTTAATTAATCGGTTGGAAGCTTTATACGTTGTAACCTTGGAAAATCGTTTGAATGTACGGAACGTGCAGAAACTGGCAAATTTTTGAAAACATTTAAAATTTGAGAAATTTGAAGCTCGACAAAATTTGTAGATTCTGATGCAATTTTAAAGATGAAGAATGAGTTCGTGTAAATTATGGTACGTGGACTTGTTACGTGATCTAATGGAACTTTACAAACGGTTATGTTGTCATTATCGAGTGAAATAATTAGCGCAATTTAAAAGAAACGTGCGTAACGTATAAATTTATCCTAAGATCGACTATTACATTTTTTTCTTGCTGCCACAAATAATCGTATTATGTGTGACGATAAATCTAACGAAAGAATTTGCACTTTTTTCTTGTTATGTACGTTTATGTAATACGTTACACTATTACGTCAAGTTTTGATGTATAGTTATCGCGCGGGAAGCCACAGGCAGTATTTGAGGTATTATTATTGTCCTCAGAAGTCTCATCGATCGTAACATGCACTCTAACCGAGAAAACTGAGCATTTTTTTATGTTCACATAGACGTTGCAATTTTTTTAATTAGAAAGATACTAAAATGTAATAAAAATGGTAATCATAAAAATACCAGACAACAACAAGAATAATTAAATAAAAAAATAAGAACAGCGAGTAGAAAAATATTAAATAAAATATAAAAATTGAACTGTATAATAAAAATGGTAATCATAAAAATACCAGAAAATAATAAGAATAATTAAAAAAATAAATAAATAAGAACAGCAAGTAAAAAAATATTAAATAAAATATAAAAATTAAACTGTATAATAAAAATGGTAATCATAAAAATACCAGAAAATAATAAGAATAATTAAAAAAAAAAAAATAAGAACAGCAAGTAAAAAAATATTAAATAAAATATAAAAGTTAAACCTTACAATAAAGATTTTATTTTATTTTTTTTATTTAAGATGCGCTTAGATTGTAAATTACACTTGATGTTACACAGCAAGAGCGAAATTTCCCTCTGTATCATCCCCACTCTGCCAATTTCAGGGGAAAAGAAACTGCAAGGTCTCGAGACCTGCTAAACACTGCGCAATATCGAAGGGGGAATTTCACCGACGTCGTCGTTCATCGGAATTTTCGATCCGGGCGTCTAACCGGCAGTCTCTCGTAACCGCTTATCGTATGATCGAAATACTAAACTCTATTCGACCGCTACACCGGCTACCGAGCCATGCGTCGAACGGAATATCAACGACACACGTTCGACTTCTATAAAACGGATGAACGAACCACATACATAATGACATGGACACGAACGTATGCACTGTTGGATAGAAGAGATACAGTAGCGAACAAAAGTTTAAGACCAAAGAGTCAACGAGAATAAATTAATCGATTCATAAGAAATAGCATAATAAATAAAATTTGTTGTCTATGCTGATCGATAAATAGTGTTCTATCAAAAATAACAATAAAAATGAATGTACAAAGCAATATTTGCAAACCATAAAGCTATGCTTCACGTTGTCCTCTCGTCTTAAACTTTTGTCCGCTATTGTACATTAAAGCTACGTGTAGCTTAGGAAAGACGTGGAATAATGAGGAAATAAATATACTTTTGGGACTGTTCCCAATATCACATATAAGTGAACTAATAAAAGAGAAATCAGACAGTCAAATATTTCGTGTTTCAAAACGAATATTTCCCTCAAAATTGTTATTATATTTTTTCAACGGATTTTTGCGGATTTTTATGGATTTATAGGAATTCCGAATAAATTTGCATAAAAATCCACAGTCCACGCGTTATTAAAAATCCTTCATTTACATATTATCTCTGTATATCGTTGTACTTGTTAACACTTGCATCATTCGTTTGTATGAAGTTATTGCAACAGAACAAGGTGTACGAATACTTTTCTTCACTCATTGTAATCTTTTCTATACTTACTACACCGATGCCTTCAAGGGCGAAGATCGCTGTGCCGAAGAACAGAGGTAACTGAGACCAGCTCGAGAAGTTCGGCACGTCGCTAATGCTTGGTAGATCGCTGAAAATGTAGTAGAACGTGATCCCCATTCCAGTGGCGATCAACACGTTCGCTATCATGGAGAACGGCGCCAGGTATTTCAGGTTTCTCACAAGAGAGAATATGATCAACAGGGGCAGCAACGCCGCCATAAAAAGTCTGACATCCCGGTCAGTCTCTGTGTAATAGTCGATCACCCCTTTGATGTTGGTCGAAATGAAAACGATGTACACGCAGCAGCAACCAATCAGGTCGATCACTAGGAACGAATTTATCGTCGCCCTGAAAAAGATCACAGCAATGATTGTTGGGTTACTTCCACCATTAAAATGTATTATTTTTCAATCAAGAAAGTAATATTGTAGGGAAAAAACTATCGGAACGTTTTCTGAATTGCCTAGAAAGACCGGGAATCGAACCCGGGATCTTTCAGTTACTGGACGAGTGCTTTACCCATTAAGCTATTCTCCTAGGCTATTTAATAAACCTATACCGCGATTAACAAGCGCCTATGCTACAATATTATGCTTTTCCTGTTAATCAAAATCCTTTCCGAATCAGAAGCGTCACTTTCTAATAATGTCCCATTGCTCGAAACAACTATAGGATTACTACCGTGAACTATTCTATAACTTCGAGAATATTTTCAGAAATTATATGAAGCATTTCCAGGGACAATAAGTTGTAGTATCCAATGGTCCCCTAATCGTTTCGATCAATGTATCCAATTACAAAACGATTAAAGAGATCCCACAGAAAGACAAGAGTCTATTCTCTGCTTTAATCGACTCATCAAGTGTAACCTGCCCGAAACTCACTTTGCTAAGCGAGCGTATTTCTGGACGGGTTCAGGACCAACCAGGAATGCCGCTTCCGCAACGTCCGCGAATCCCAGGCTAGGTGTCTGGGTCCGCCTGCAGAGGTTGTGCGCGCATTTCACCAAGATGTGCACGCAATAGGTGCAGACAGCCCCGATGAAGAAGGTGGCGAACAGGCCGAACAACAGGCCAGCGTTGCGGAAGGCCATTGGCATCGCCAGGATCCCGGTGCCCAAGCTGCCCTTCAACAGATGTATCAAGGTGTCCCAGTCGGAAGTCGGATGGGGCAGCTTCCGGTGCTCGAACGGATTGTAGAGGGCTGCTTCCTCGTCGTTGGGTCGTTCCACAAGCGGCAACGTGGAGCCGTTCGTAACGGTAATCGGTACGTCATTTTTCTCACACTTGTATCTGCAAAACAAGGTCGTTAATGGTCCGTTCTCGGGGACTGCCTTCTATCTATTATGATATTCAAATGCATAGCACTATAGAACGCGAGTAGAAGTGTTTCTTTAGATGGGTAAACTATAAAGTATGACTACGTGCGGGCACGACCGTGTTTTCTCTTGTTAACGCTACCGATTTATGCTAATTCGTTTCTCTCGGCGCACCGATCACGGAGAGAAAGATACGTTCATGAGGGAAGAGTAGAGAGAGAGAGTGTGAGAGAGAGATTATTGTTTGCACAAGCGCGACGCATGCACGCCACGCGGAAGGATCACGGATCAATCAGGAACAGAGAGGATCGAAGTGTACGTAATCGGCTCTGAAATCGGCCCTTCGAACTAGCGGATGTAAGAAAGCTTGCGAAATGGCGTAGTCGGACGTTCGATCGAGGGTAATTTTTCATTGGGGAGTGAAAAGAATGTTCTTTATAATTTGTGATGCCATGCTTAACCCTTTGCAACCCCTTCAGGCCACTACGATGGCATAATTTTTTTTTTTCTATTTTTGGTTAAATACATTGGCAGACAAAAATTTAAGACCAAAGGATCAAAAAGAATGAATGAATTAATTAATAAAAAATAACAGTATAAATAAAATTTATATTCTATGTTAATCAGTAAATTAATTAAATGAAATTTGTGTTCTATGCTAATCAATAAATAAATAAATTAATAAGAAATAAGAGTATAAATAAAATTTGTATTCTATGCTAATCGATAAATAAAAATGAATAGATAAACAATATTTACGAGCCATAAAATTATATTTTACATTGTTCTGTCGTCTTAAACTTTTGTCTGCTACTGTAAATAGGATAGCTTGATAATATAACATAGAGGTTTCCAAACTTTTAAGAATCGGAATCAACTTTCTGAAAAACTAATTGGAATTTTTCACGATTCATTCTTTGAGGGTGGATGGTAGGTCAAAATTAATTTGATTTAAAACGCTTATAGTAATTCCTATATTTTATAAGCTTCAAAAGAATTGAATTTAAATTATTCGTCCAATGATTGTTAACAAGTGAAAGTCTCCAAATAATATGTAAATTGCTAACACATTTTAACATTTAACGCGACCTAGACATAATGATCTTGCAACTTGGATTTCACGATCCTCTGCTCCAACGTGTAAAGATTTCATAATAAAAGTGTGAAATAATTCTTCCGCTCGAATTAGAAAATTGAAAGACGTTCGAACGAAAGCCAAAAATTATTTATAACTTCTGCATGGCAGTTAAAATTCGTGTCTCCAACAATTTCCCGTCGATCCTTTCACACCTGTCTTCCGGTTGCACGTTTATTTTCCGTTAAAAATTAGGAAACAGGGGAAACTCGCGACGATCAGATTAGAAGGGCAGAATTTAGCGAAACGAAAGTCCGATTACGCCATCGAACGCGTGCTTATGAATTAAACATTGTTTAGAGCTGAAACGCAAACTTGATGGTAACACGATAAAGACAGAGAGAATTCTGTAGGCGAGATCTACGCGTTTTAATCAAGCAAAAGCTGAACACTCGTAACAGGCATTAATCGTAGAGGAAATGGTAGAGCTGGCGAAGTGAGTGAACCGTTTGACGACACTTCACTTTGATACGAGATCTCAAGGCTGAAATGATTTTCACAGTTTACACGATGTACGATGATCTCGAGTACTATCGATCAATCGCTACTCTTTCGTTTTTCTCCACGCATTTAACACTATTCCTACCGACGCTTCACGTATACTCATTCCTATCGCGACATTCTCACGTAAAACGGGCTACAAATTTTTCTCAGAAACTAAACAATGAAAAAAAAAGAAGTGAATATTGAAAAATGCATTATAGGTTTATTTGAGGAAAAGTATAAAATTTAACCGTTTGAGTCCCAAGCAGCGCGATCGCGCTGTTGAGATTTTATGTCGAGAAAACCCAGCACATTTCGAACGTTGTGAACAACTGACGGTGCGTTACTGATTCAGTAACTCAAATTTGCTGAAGCAAGCACATTACACAACTCCTTTTAACCCCTTAACCCCTTTGATATACAGGGTGTTCGGACAGCCCTGGGCTTAAATTGAAAGAGTAACTCCTTGAGACATTCTAAGACGAAAATCAAGAGTAACGATTTTGCGTTTGAGGCTTTGTTTACGAGTTATAACTAGTTAAAGATATCGTTTAATCCGGACCGTGCGACGCTTGAGCATCACTGTGGACTCAGCGACGTTACCGACCGAGTTGCCTTGGTTACCCGCTCTCAAGCGTCGAACGGTCCGGATTAAACGATATCTTTAACCCTTTTTAAGGCAGAGGCGATATATTTACCACCAACAAAAACTTCAGCAAACTCAAATTCAGCTTGCATGTGACTCTGTTGACGGGCAGTGGGAATATTTTTACCACCTATTTTTCCAAAACTTTCGAAATAATTAGTGTTTTTCTTTTAAGTTTATTTTTGTTATATAAATAAAAACATGCCAAAAATATAAGCGCAAGTTATTTTATTACTCCGAATCCTTCTGCCTTATAAAGGGTTAACTGGTATTTTTATTAATGGTATTTTTCGGTCGCATCAAGTTCCATTTAATTCGTATGTCAAGGGGTTAACCTACAATGACGGGCATAGCCCGCGTACGATGATCGGGCCAAACGTAAATATTACCGGGCATAGTCCGCGTACGGTGATCGGGCCAAACGTAAATATTACGGGCATAGCCCGCGTGCGATGGTCGGGCCAAACGTAAATATTACCGGGCATAGTCCGCGTACGGTGATCGGGCTAGAAGTGAATATTACGTACAGTATTTGACACGCAATTACAGCAATGTCCCGAACGCTGCGCGAGCTTGCATACGATTTCGGCCCAACATCGTCGAATCTAAATCGTAGGTTAAAGGGTTAACGTAAATAGTACATTTTCCAATAAGTATAATAATACTATAATAATTTAATAATACATTACAAAATAAAAATTTTAATGAAAGCGCTATTGCGCCGCTTGGTGTTTCTCGACGTAAAATAAAACAAGCGCTGCCGTGCTGCTTGGGTCTTTTTCGTACTCATTTAGTTTTCTTCGACAGTGTTTTTTCAATACCCCCTGGGACTCAAACGGTTAAAGGCGGTTCGAAAAATAATGTTGTACATGTGAAATTTTAATCGGAATTTTAAAAACGGTCATTTGACGTGGTAGGAATAGTGTTTAACCCTTTGCGATCGAAAGGTGGCAGTTAGTCGTCTAATAATATTAACTTCACAGATTTTTAACCCTTTCGCTTCGAGCACCGCTTATAATTATTCAAATGTACTTTGTATTTCAATCGCTTTATATTTTAATAATTTTGTAAGTCTTTTTTTTAAATTTAAAATTGTAAATATACTATTGTTAGATTGAAGCAATGATTTTTTTGTTCTTTATTTTATTATTACGAACGTGTTAAGTCATACACCAAAATTTACATGTAACACTGTTTAACTTCCGGGTCTGATTAATAAACAAATTAATTGAAGCCTGAAAATTTGCGAAACTATCGTTTGACGACCAACAGTCGACCCTCGAGCGCAAAGAGTTAACCCTTTCACAGTTTAACCCTTTGACTACTGCACACTTTGTTACGCACCGATCGAACGATGTGTGTTAAGATGTGCGCCGAGAACGGCGAATTTTTGGGTAGGGATGCATTTTTGTGAAAGCATATTTCTAGTGTTAATTAAACAAATTTCATAGATGCGACACAGAGACACGCAAAAAGTGAAAATGTAGACTTAAAATGTCGTCTCAAATTTCTTTTTTAGATATACTTTGGATCTTGCCGATTTTTATCATTCGTTTGTTTCGTGCGTCCAAGTTGTTTTACATGTTCAGGGAAAAAGTGCATGACGCAACGTGTTTCGCGAGTCATTTTTGGCAAGGTCCCTTTTTCGTGACAAAATTAGAGTTTCCGGCAACAATAATCGTTGGCAAAATATTCTCCACGGATTTTAAACGGTCCACCGATGACTTCAACGTTATGCACGATTTATTTCGTCTCGTGACGAGTGAACGGGTCCTTGAAACAGAACGGAGATGGAATTTATTGACCGATTGTTTCAATTGTATCCTGGATCATAAATAAACGAGGTTCTTCGTTACACGAACTATATTAATTTTATCGTCGGATTTGAAACGCAAAAATATTTTGTTGCATAACTTGAATTATGATGGATAATAATAATGATAATGATACTAATAATTTGAGCACTTTAAATAGAGAACGTAATACTGATTTGCAAAAACAGAACACTTTTTATTAAATACCGATTTTGTGAAATATGCTGAAAAGTTATTTGTATTATTTTCCCTATAGTTTATTAATATACGTGACGGAAGAAGTGAGGTATATGAAGTAACAGTTGAAAGCTTTGAATGTTACAAATTTCAGGAAACATTTTAAAAATGCATGCCAACGGATGTTATTTATAAATTCCTACTTAAATGTCAAATTCTGGCATTTCTACTAACGTCAACGAGACGGTTATACCACGTAATGAGATTTTTCTCCACAAACTTATTTACACGCGGAGCGCAAACATTAATAAATCCGAACATTTCAAAAAATTAAACCACTACATCACTCTTTCTTCGTTTCGACCATCGCCATTTTGTAAACCACCCCGGCCATCTTGTGAACCGTCTCCGCCATTTTGCTAACGATCGCCGCCATCTTCTCGACTAACCTTAAACCAAGCGTCTCCGCGTGCAACCATGCACTTTTTCCTAAACCTATGTATATACCACGTGCCCCCATGAAACTAATAGAGCTTCAGTCATGAACGATCTCGAGCACGAATAAACGGTGTCTATCGCAAATTGTCTTCGAGAAAAACGAGCATACGTTATTAAGCTAGATGGACAATCGGTCGTTCGAGCGTTATCGCTAAAAAACGTGTCAACGTTTTAACGGTTTCCAATGTGTTTCAATGTGGCGTCACTCGATAGAATCGTGCGTGTACGTGTGTGCGTGAGTGTGTACGCGTACATATATGTGTCTGTGTGTACATGTGCGCGCAACGACAAGGACACAATAATAAAGTGTACTGAAAAGTCGCAAAAAGGTAGGTGGTGTAGGCATATAGGTACCCATTCAGGTGCGGTAGTTTCTCTCCTTAGTCGTGCGAAGCTTTCTTAGTCAAGAAAGCTCCGAAATAGAATAGTAGTAGTAGTAGTAGTAGAGTAGTAGTAGAGTAGTAGTAGTAGTAGTAGGTCTGTGTGTGTCACGTTACACGTGACAAGGTATCACGCGGCGCGATCAGACATAGAGGGCAGCTGCAACCACCGCACTGCATCACCGCGACGCCCAGCGCCACGACGCAGTACGACGACTAACTAGCCTTCTTTGTTTTCCGACATTTTGCCACTTCTCGCCGAATATGTTTTTTTTCATTCGTTTATTATTGTTTATTATTACGTTTTTTTGTTCAGATACTTAAAACAGTGTGGTTCGTTCCGTCGTCTTTTTTGTTTTTTTTTTTTTGTTTTACGCACGTCAAACGATCGTCTATATTTACTTTCAGTTTGCCAATTGTTTATTTTGTTACTTTTTAAATGACTCGAAGAACGAGGTCTCACGGCGTCCGAAAAAAGTCGTCCTTTTCTGTTTTTCTTTTTCTTCTGAATTCTTTTTTTTTTTCTTTTCGTTTCTACTTTTTTGACTCGAAATCCTTTTAAATGAACGTTCGTCGTCGGTTGTTTGCGTCGCGGTTGTGTCCGGTCGCTCGTTTATTATTTTTCTTTTTTTTTTTTTAATTTCTGTTTCTTTCATTCTTTTTCCCGTTTCTTTCTCGTTCGACGAACCTTTATCCCGTCGCGTGTCGATCGCGCAACACACAAAACCGTCGCAACAAAACCGTTCTGAACACGCGATCGTCCATCACAGAGAGACCGTGTCGTTTTAGATTTTTTTTTTTTTTTTTTTTCTTAAAACTGTACACCCCGTGCGTATACATTTTTGTTGTTGTTCGTTTTATTTGGTTTTATTTTATTTTAGTGTTTTTTTTTTAATTTTTGCTTTTGTTATGTTTTACTGTTTTTCGTCGCTTTCACACGTTATTCGCAGAGCACGTTCATAGAGCCCGAATCTATGCCCGCAGTTTATACGCAAGTCTGGAATCATATAAATGCACATATTATATGGTAAAGACAGACATTTCATCTTTAATATAATCGTTCGGAAGAACATTATTTCGCTTGCACACCGCACGGACTCAATTAACGAAGCATCCTCAGCCAATGACGAAGAAACGCGAGGATTCTCTCCTTCCTGCACCTCATTCCTTTTTCATCCCTATTTTTCTATCACCTCGCGAAATTTTGTGAAACTCGAATAGTCCGCAATACAAGATACGATATATAAAACGAGGAAAATCTGTAATTTAATCCTTTGCGCTCGAGAGACGACTGTTAGTCAACAAATGATACTTTCTCAAATTTTCAGACTTTAGTTAGTTTGTTTATTAGAGGTCACTTATTTTACGGTATACTTATTTCTTGGTGTACAGTAGCGGACAAAAGTTTAAGACGACGGGACAACGTAAAACTTAATTAGCATAGAATACAAATTTTATTTATACTGTAATTTTTTATTAACTAATTAATTTATTTTCCTTTGATCCTTCGGTCTTAAATTCTTGTCTGCTACTGTATACTTATTTCTTAGTGTACAGTAGCGGACGAAAGTTTAAGTCGACAGGACATGTTAATCAGCATAGAATACAATTTTATTTACATTTATATTTCTTATTAATTAATTGATTTATTTCCTTTGATCCTTCGGTCTTAAACTTTTGCCTGCTACTGTATACTTATTTCTTAGCGTACAGTAGTGGACAAAAGTTTAAGGCGACGGGCAATGTAAATCTTAATTAGCATAGAATGCAAATTTTGTTTATACTGTAATTGTTTATTAATTAATTATTTATTTCCTTTGATCCTTCGGTCTTAAACTTTTGTCCGCTACTGTATACTTATTTCTTGGTGTACAGTAGCGGACAAAAGTTTAAGACGACGGGACAATGTAAAACTTAATCAGCATAGAATACAAATTTTATTCACATTTATATTTCTTATTAATTGATTAATTTATTTTCCTTAATCCTTCGGTCTTAAACTTTTGTCCGCTACTGTACGTAACCAAGAGCAAGCGTGATGTACGGGGAAAGGGAAGAGCAAGCGCGATAAGAGACGAAAAGATGGCACCGGGTAAATTAAACAGGCGTGAGAGGTGACGGGGATAAGCACGTGGAATGGAAAGAAAAAAAGAAAAAAAAAATTGCTGGCTCGTTGCATGCACAGCTGCAGATAAGTTCCATTATCTGTCGCGCGTCACAGTAAAATTTGTTGCACAGGCACGAATTAGGTGAACGTGACTCCGTATAAGTTATTGTAAACGACTAGGCTTGTCCTCGACGAACATTCGTCTATCCAAAATGTCTGTCTAACGAGTTACATTAAATTTCCTCGCAAGAAAACATGCACGCGTGCAAGCAAATTTGACAGTCAAGCATAAAAAAGAAAAAAAGAATCTTTTCATCGAAGTTTTTCTATCCTACAACAAATTCCATGGAAAGTTTCTTATACGATAGACTCTCGGTTATTCGGTCCTGTTTTTTTTTCACTAAATGCAATATTGTTCGTTTGTGAGCTGAGAATGTATATTTTGGTGTCAGCAATTATCGAAATAATACAAAAGTTGCAAACACCATTGAACGATGTCTATTTTTATTTTTGTATCTCTTAATGAGGAAAAACACATTTAACGTAGATATAACTTTTAACGTGCACCGAACACAGTAACCGATTACACTTTGGCTGACGTGAAAACAATTGACCAGCAAAAGAATTGTCGACACATTCCATAATTATTGGTAATAACAATTATTTCACCATTGTCCAACAAAATGGTTGGCATTCAAATACTCGTTCTATTATTACTTATTATTATATTAAATATTATTATTATATTAAATATTATTATTAAATATTATTATTATTATTATTATTATTATTATATTAAATATTAGTATTCAATATTATTATTATATTAAATATTAGTATTAATATTATTATTATTATATTAAATATTATTATTATATTATTATTATATTAAATATTATTATTTATTATTATTATTATATTAAATATTAGTATTCAATATTATTATTATATTAAATATTAGTATTCAATATTATTATTATTATATTAAATATTATTATTCAATATTATTATTATATTAAATATTATTATTCAATATTATTATTATTATATTAAATATTATTATTCAATATTATTAAATATTATTATATTTATAAACACTAAATTTACTATATCCTAGTACTATATCTTTCACAGAACATACTAACAGTTCTTGCATTATGATTAACCGATCGATTAACAATTCAGTCGATCCCACAGGAGCCAATTAAACGAGAGTTTACTGTACACCAACACCGAACGCATACAGGGTGACGAAAAGAAAAAAAAGAAAGAAGTATTTTGATGAATCTGGAGGGTGCAGCAAGGAGAAATTCCATCCTGTGCGCAAAAGGATCCAAAGATTTCGTTTGAGTCGTCGCGAAATCGACGATCGAGGAAATCGCTCGTTTGTGCGGAAAATCGGCCTCCTCTCGTGCATCATTTACATACGTATATACTCATTGTATCCTCTCATTTTTCCGAGTCGTTTCTCCATCTTATAAACGATCTTATGAACCACGTTCAACCTTTGACTGGCGCAGAAATCGAAATAAGAATGTTGCAGGGGTCGAGTAAACTGTGATTAGAATGATACAAAAATTCCGATTTATCTGCTTAGTTCGTCGTGTTAAGAAATCGTTTATGCAGCTTTCGTATTTCATCGAGAACATTAAACGATATAACACGTTGGAACGTTTAACATCTAATTTGAATGGTATTAAAAAATCCGTCTGAAATTTTCTTTCACGAAAAATTGTAGTTTTCATACGAAAAAATGAATTGGAACACCTTGCACATTTTTGTGCATTATTTAGCACGCTATGAAAATATATTTATCGGTGTAAAAGAGAAAAATATGTTTGGGCAATATTTGTTGCTTTATCATTTGCATGAAAAATCCTGTGATTTCTTTTTACACGAATTATTAGCTTATTCAACCCCTTCTTCAAAAATTGTTCAGATTCACAATTTGTTCAGAAAGAACTTCCTAGTTATTTGGTTTCCGGTGTAATTTAACAACCAGGTAAAATTTAACTGTGAAGCATAATTTTTAAATCTTATTTCAAGCAAACATATCTTCGTTATGTGCTGCCAAAACTCTTTCACTGTAATTGTGATGTATCTAATTATTATTATTATTTATAGGCTGACGTGTAAAAAAACATCTGTGTATATTATACTGAAGCGAGTATATTCCGATTGGACATGGTGTTATATACTATTTATTATTTAATTTATTTTTACCATTATTATCATTTTTTGTTCTTTTGCATGTGATCCACTTATACTTTTTTTTCCCTTCTATCGTAACAAAGGGTTTACCCCGTTGAAAATAAATAAATAAATAAATAACTTTTCGTCTCAGGCATTTTGTAATACATACAGTGGCTCCAAAAAGTATTCGTACACTAGGTCACAAATAAATTCGTTTAACCCTGAAATTCTGAGTCTGATAGAAGTATTTGATAAAACTTTGTGGGTATGTAGATCGTAATAGTATACGTATGAATTAATCTCTTCTTTTCGTCTAAACGCCATTTTAAACAGGTGAAACTAGCGTTAAAATTTCTGAGTTTTCTCTCACTTTTTAAACATAACTTTGTAGTGATACTTGACGAAGCAAAACCTTTCAAATAGAAAATGTTTAATTTTCAATACCCTATCGCCCTGCTATAAAAAAAAGAACACAGAAAAGTTTGTATTCAAAGCGTGAAAAATCGCTGAAACTTTGAATATTCGTTATCAGCCCCCTTAAAAGATATTTTGCCGCCAAAAAAATTACTCCACGCAGGACACACCATGCTCTGTACACGCATAAAGTTTCATTGAAATCAGTTTTTCAAAAGTAGATGAATTTCCTTATAATACAGTGCACGAATACTTTTTGGAGCCACTGTACATCGACGACGAATATATCCGTCAAAGTGACTCAAGAGGTTAAACAGTTAAAAGGAAACAAACTTGTAAACATACAGTATGGCATAGTGCTGAAAGTGTCACAGAGGGTTACAAACAGAAGAGTGCAAGGCAGACACATTGAGATGATAAAAACGGAAGCGAGTTTCTGCACAAACCAGCGACAACGGAATCCGTCAGGATTTTAGCGGTCGAATCGTTAACACTATTCCTACCGCGACATTCCCACGTAAGACAGGCTACAAATTTTTCTCGTAAAGCAAAACAATGAAAAAAGAAGTGAATATTGATAAATGTATTACACGTATATTTGAGGAAAAGTCTAAGATTTAAAGGCGATTCAATTATGTTGTATATATGTGTGGCTGTTGTGTAGGGTGTGAGCGAGAAAAAAAAGGAATGGGAAGGGGTGTTTCGTCCGGGACCTGCTAGTGGACTCATCAGTAAGGCTTACCTAGCAGGCCCTTGCCTTTTTTTTTTGTAACATACGTTTATTGCCAAACAAATAATTAAATATATACAAGTGCAATAAACCAAAACGTACAAAGGGGATACAATAAAATAAGATTAAAGGCTTCTTAAGCAGGCCCTTGCTTTAGACAAAGATATAGGAAGGGACAGGTCAGAACTCGTATATATAGGAACGTCGTAGGCTCGAGTACTTGCGAGAAAGATCCTCGCTAACTCCCTCCTAGTGGCGGGTGTACGAAGGTCGCCACATATGAAATTCTAATCACAATTTCAAAAACGGTCATTTGACCGGTCGTGGTAGGAATAGTGTTAAAAGCATCCCTGGTGCCAGCTACGCTACGAATTCTACGTCAACGGTCACAGGCGGTGTGCGTGAATTATTGAGATACGTTATCAAATAAATTAATAAATAAATGTATGTATATAAGAGAGCACAGAGAATGAGAGAATACACATATATACGATATAATGCACAGTATATGATCCTCGGGTTTGTCACTCACGTTTGCTTGAGCACGGAGCATTTGAGTTTGGCAAGAAAGCAATGGTGATGATTGGTCGTGGTAGCAGATAGCGAATCGCTCGACTATCGTTGAACCGTTCGTTCGCGTCGGTTTCGTAAACCAAGTTTTCGCACTTACTTGACAACAACCATGTCTGACAGTTCTGTTTTCACACCGTGCTTCTTTGGGTCGTATTCCGCTATCATTGGGCGCATTGGTGTTCTCTGTAACAAAAATTGTGGCGCGTAAGTATCAATAATCGTCCGGGCGTGTGCGTACATTTGTATGAGATGAACGAGAACAATTTTTTGGGGTACACCTTCACTATTAACGTACAGTATACAATATATGTGTGCAGCGGATAAAAGTTTGAGAGGACAGTGTAAAATAATTTTATTTTCTATTCATTTTTATCGTAATTGCGATAGAATAGTTAATCATTAGCATGGAATGCAAATTTTATTTATGCTGTTATTTCTTATAATTAATTTATTTATTTTCAATATTGTTTACCTATTAATTTTTATTGCCATTATGGTAGAACACTATTTATTTAGTAGCATAGAATACAAATTTTATTTATGCTGTTATTTGTTATTAATTAATTAATTAATTTATCGATTAGCATAAAATACAAATTTTATTTATACTGTTATTTCTTATTAAATAATTATTTTACTGATTAGCATAGAATACAAATTTTATTTATTCTGTTATTTATTATTAATTAATTAATTTATTTATTGGCATAGAATACAAATTTTATTGATACTGTTATTTATTATTAATTAATTATTTTACTGATTAGCATAGAATACAAATTTTATTCATTCTGTTATTTATTATTAAATAATTTATTTGTCGATTAGCATAAAACACAAATTTTATTTACACTGTCATTTCTTATATGTATTAACTAATTTATTTTTTCTGACCCATTTATCTTAAACTTTTGTCCGCTACAGTGTACAGTGGCTGCAGAAAGTATTCTATACATGCATCGTCCAAACACTTTTTAATGTTCATGATCTCAATTAAATTCAACTTTCGATTCCTATAATACCAGTTGTGCAGTCTAACATTAAAGAATTTGATAATTACCTGATCGTTATTAAAATTCATAGATAAATGTTACTATGTACGAACACTTTTTGCAGCCTTTTAATAAAATAACACGTAGACTTTGGATATTAACACGTTTCATGCACATCACATTCATGGTCCACAGTTTCCCCGGCAATTGTGATACGGTTCACGTTATAAGTGAATTAAAGTACTCGTTAACAATTAGAGCAATTTTTCATCGCTCGATTCTATTTTAAAGGACCAAGTCGATCGCTAAACTGACCCTTTAACAGATTAACACGTTCGTCGCCCAGTATGATTCAACTGAGTTTCTTGCTGGACCTAAATTCGATTGCATATAAAACTGTAGTAAAAAAATTATAAAATCAGCAAAAGTTTTAACTTTTTACTTTTATCTTATGTATTTTATATTTATATATATTATTTGCTTCAATGCTTATTCCATTGAATTCCTTTTAAAATTCCAATTTAAAATCCTATTCAATTTTAACACGTTCGTCGCCATATTTGGGTGACGTTGTTTTTTTTTTAAAGTTAAATAGGATTTTAAATTGGAATTTTAAAAGGAATTCAACATTGTTTCATCAATCAATATTTCAGGAATCAATAAGCATTGAAGTATAATATATACAAATATAAAATGCATGAAATAAAAATAAAAAGTTAAAATTTTTGCTGTTTTTATATTTTTTTTTGACCCAGTTTTCTATGCAATCGAATTTGGGTCCAACGAGAAACTCTGTCGAATCATGCTGGGCGACGAACGTGTTAAGAAAAAGAGCGTCACTCAAATATGTATAGGGGTGACGTGGCGACGAACGTGTTAACGAATTAAAAAAAAAAAAATTATTATAATTTTCACCAAGGTTAATCGATCGCGATTCTATTTCACTCACGAACAGCACAACAGAGTTTCGTTAATCCTTCTGGTATCAGAGGTCTAGTGTCAGCGTTATTGCAAGGAAGGTGCATCATACTTGTCGAAACAAAATGGTGGTGGTAACGAGCATCCCTGCTTTTACGTAACCGAGAAATTATTCAACTGCGTCGTTCGTCCGATAACAATGGAATCGCGATTAGACGGTAATTATCATATCGACAAAACGAAAAGCCCCGTATTCGCCGCGCTATCGCCACGGTTTTGCATACACACTGCAACGTGGATGAATGCCCGTGGATCGCTCAAGGAAATTAAGAATAGAAGACGGAAAATCGAGTATCCCCTGACAATGGAGGTAGTTAGCTCCGTAAAAGTGTTCGGAGCTGGTTCATTTGCATGCACGCGATGCAATACGTTTCACAGAGTGGAATTTTTCGCTTTGAAAAATCGAGTAACCTGCTTCTTTGACACTAGATTGCCGGAGTGAGTCAATTCGACTCACTTGTGATTTTGTCAAGTTCACACATCACGTGAAAGCAATAGAAGTAAGGCTGTTTGTGCTAAATGTAATAAAAAAATCTGCGGAAAATGTATTTTAAAAATTGCTTTGAACAAATTTTTTTAAAAATAAAGTCTTATTTAAAAAAAAAAATTTTAATTTTCATGTTTCAGTCAGATTGACTCGTTTCAGGCAAAATAGGTATATACCCGACATCCGGCAATCTAGTGTTAACACTAGAACTATCAGAGCAGTCAAAATGGCCAACTGGTGATTGTTTACAGCAATCTTATAAATTCAATATGGTAAAGCTTCTAAAATTTATTATGACTTTCTGCACAAGAAATAAATAAAAATTTGTTTTCTATGTATTCGGTATTTTTTTCGGTTGGTGATTACTCATAGCTACCTTATAAATTCGATATGGTAAAGCTTCTAAAATTTATTATGATTTTCTGCACAAGAAATAAATAAAAATTTGTTTTCTATGTATTCGGTATTTTGTTTCGATTGGTGATTACTCATAGCTACCTTATAAATTCAATATGGTAAAGCTTCTAAAATTTATTATGATTTTCCGCACAAGAAATAAATAAAAATTTGTTTTCTATGTATTCGGTATTTTGTTTCGATTGGTGATTACTCATAGCTACCTTATAAATTCAATATGGTAAAGCTACCAAAGATTCACTATAATTTTCTGCACAAGAAATAAATAAAAATTTGTTTTCTATGTATTCGGTATTTTTTTCGGTTGGTGATTACTCATAGCTATCTTATAAATTCAATATGGTAAAGCTACCAAAGATTCACTATGATTTTCTGCACAAGAAATGAATAAAAATTTGTTTTCTATGTATTCGGTATTTTTTTTCGTGTAATTTTCAATAATTTTCAAATAAATACACTTTAATCGTCGGTAATTCTAGTGTTAAGTGTTCGTGTATTCGTGTTACAAATAACTTGTTACAGAACAGGTAGAAATAAATATGCAAACACAGAGATGGCCATTGTACACTGTAAACAATCGCCACTTTTATTCCGCGCATTGTAACAGTTTGTGTTTCCCTCGTTTCCACCAAAACTTCGGTTTTCTATTTTAATCCATTAACTGGGTCGTTTCTCGTTCACAAACGCCTGCCACATGCGCGATCAGAAGTGAATTGAAACGAAGCAACTCGTACCGTGTGCCGCATAATGACAACGAAAACGTGGAAATACTTATAATTTACTGTCTTCTTCGTTAAAGAAAAAAAGAATAGAACATTTAAAAAATTTTGAAACTTCTTGAAACAAAGTAATCGTCAATAAATCAGGCGGTTTAAGTGTCGTTTTAACGCGAGTTCGCGTAATTTGAAACTTTATGCAACATTCTCCGATACTTTCCAGAAATGTGCACAATGATAAATTTCTGTCCTGCGCTTCGATGCTAAAAGATAAGTCCCAGGCCAGTTTTGCAAACTGGTCATGCCGGGTTGCACGATCGTACCAGCATCGAGAATTTTGTAACAACCGCATGAATACTGTCCGGTTCTAATATTGCAACGAACAGGCCAAAGTGTACGGATAAGACAACGCGACGATAATTTCTTACACGTTGGACGCTAATAATATACAAAGGTTCGTAATTATGCGGCGTTCAATAAAATTGCAGGACAGAAACCTTGTTGCAAGTCAGTCGTCGACCTTCAGAGGCGCTACATTCGACGGTAAACCATGTGTCTGAAACGATTAAGCTTGAGTGTACTTATTGTAATTTTATATTAGGTAGATACCACAACGTTTTATTAAAATGTTAATTGGAACCTGTGTCCAGGATGGTTGATAATGTTCTTTAAAAATAAGCTTGTTAATTTTTTCAAACACTGTACAGTGTACACGATTCAAATTTGGTCGATCCTAAACGAAACTATGCTAATTTTAATGCCAACTTCAATATTTATATGTAATATTTGGTATACGTACAGTAGCGGGCAAAAGTTGAAGACCGAACGGTCAAAGAATACGAATAAATTAGTTAATAAGAAATAGCACGATGAATAAAAATTGTATTCGATGCTAAACAATAAATTTGCACTCGTCTAACTTTAGTCTGACTTTTAGTCGTTCAACGCTACTAATTTTAAAAATTATCAAGCGCAAAATGTTTACTAAAATCTGCTCATAATTAAACTTTATTTAGTTTAGCTAATTGATACATTCAAATTTACATACAAGACTGTTTAACCTCTGAGTCTAACTAATAAACAAACTAACTAAAGTCTGAAAATTTGCGAAACCATCATTTGGTGACTGACAGTAGCCTCTCGAGTGCAAAGGATTAAATTACAGATTTTCCCTTAAAATCTACTCATAACTAAACTTTATTTAGTTTAGCTAATTGATACACTAAAATTTACATACAAGACTGTTTAACCTCTGAGTCTAACTAATAAACAAGCTAACTAAAGTCTGAAAATTTGCGAAACCATCATTTGGTGACTAACAGTAACCTCTCGAGTGCAAAGGATTACATTGCAGATTTTCCCTTAAAATCTACTCATAACTAAACTTTATTTAGTTTAGCTAATTGATACACCAAAATTTACATACAAGACTGTTTAACCTCTGAGTCTGACTAATAAACAAGCTAACTAAAGTCTGAAAATTTGCGAAACCATCATTTGGTAACTAACAGTAACCTCTCGAGTGCAAAGGATTAGATTACAGATTTTCCCTTAAAATCTACTCATAATTAAACTTTATTTAGTTTAGCTAATTGTACACTAAAATTTACATACAAGACTGTTTAACCTCTGAGTCTGACTAATAAACAAGCTAACTAAAGTCTGAAAATTTGCGAAACCATCATTTGGTGACTGACAGTAGCCTCTCGAGTGCAAAGGATTAAATTACAGATTTTCCCTTAAAATCTGCTCATAATTAAACTTTATTTAGTTTAGCTAATTGATACATTCAAATTTACATACAAGACTGTTTAACCTCTGAGTCTAACTAATAAACAAACTAACTAAAGTCTGAAAATTTGCGAAACCATCATTTGGTGACTGACAGTAACCTCTCGAGTGCAAAGGATTAGATTACAGATTTTCCCTTAAAATCTACTCATAATTAAACTTTATTTAGTTTAGCTAATTGATACACCAAAATTTACATACAAGACTGTTTAACCTCTGAGTCTAACTAATAAACAAACTAACTAAAGTCTGAAAATTTGCGAAACCATCATTTGGTGACTGACAGTCGCCTCTCGAGCGCAAAGGGTTAATTAATTTATTTTGTTTGACCCTTTGGTTTTAAACTTTTGTCCGCCACTGTACACCGTCTACTCTGTATAAATGGTGCAATATGTCTCGCCTGATGGTATCGAACAATTGCAAACGTATACACGTTTCTCTGTTTACTGGCGCCCATGACTAGTCAGACACCTATACCTCGCGGTCTGCCTTTACAACCTGTTCGACCTGTCAATGGTGCTGTTTCGTAACAGCCTCGTGAACGAACAAAGCTCCTGGTTGCTCGATTTTTATCTCGCCTGTCGCCGATCGTTTAACAGCTCGTCTTATCTTCGTGTTCCGAATTCTGGAAATTCGAGTTCCCAATTTCCAGGTAACCGATAGATAAAGAGCACAATTATCGAGTCAACGTTGTCTCTAATTTGTACGATAATTCTACCTTCTGGAAGTGGAAATTTAAATTCCAACTGAATTCGAATTAAAAACTGGGTAATTAGCGTCCGGTGGCCGATAATGGTAGATATGAAAATGAACCGGCGAAGTAAACGGTAATAAATAACAGCAGCTTTACGATAACATATAGGTAATTAAGTTAAAAAAAACAATTTTACTAAATAATATTCGAACATTAACCATTTTCTTTGAGTATGAAAATAAACCTGGAATATTTTCCATACCTTTCAAAACGACTTCGTGCAGAGTTCAAATATAAAAATACCCCTATCCAAGTTTCATTTGATAAATAATATAAGAAGACGTCCCTCCTGTTACACGATTATTATTACACGATTGAAGCACATCCATTCTGATCGGTGAAACCTATTAACACTTGGCCAATAAGAAGATTTCCCATTTTTTCCTTAACAAACCACTGCCATTGATTCTATTTACTTTTGTTATTAGTTGGTATTGAACTAGCGTTGAATTCATTAAAAATGCTACTTTGGAAAAGCAGAAAATGCATTTGATGATCTGTGAATAACACTAGTTCAAAACTAACTAATAACGAAAGTAAACAGAATCAATGGCAATGTTTGGTCGAGAAAAAAAATGAGAGATCTCCCCATTCGGTTGGCTAAGTGTTAACCCTTTGAGCGCTATGAATGCGTATATTAGGTTGTCACACAACCATTCAATTTGGTCTATGAACGTTGGAAAATTTGTATAAAACAGTGTGCTTTGTCGTGAAAAGTGGTCGGTCCACAGCACATGCTTAACGTGTGCTCGCAACTCGAATATGAATGATTCTAAAGAATGTCTAAAAGCTTCAGGACCTAACCATGCTTGAATCAAGCCAATCATTCTCAACCGTGTCCACTCAACGCACAATAGTACAATACAATGACAACAAACCACGTCCGAATTAAGTCGATCGTTCGTATTCACCCTGATGTGAGGCCGATCGTTGCCCATCGCGGACAGGGAGCTCATCTCCACGTCGTGGACGCTGTCGGTGTTCCCCATTGTCACCACTTCAACGTGCCTGCTCCAACATTCCCACCCGAGTCACTATTTCACCTCTTTCTATCCAGCGCTCGGCGCTTTCTTCCCCCTTTTCTTCCCTGCCCCGCTGGGTTCCCCCGCTGGTAAAACGCTGCTTGTCAAGCGTTACGGCCACGTGCTTTATTTATCTTCCATTGGTGCCAAAAACACCGGCGGTATTCACGCGCCAGAACGCCGTCTAGAACGGGATCCGATTTGTCCCAGTTCGCTGGCAACTGCGACGCTACCGATTCAAATAGATCCGCAGGTGAACCACTTGAAAGGATGCACACACCTTGGACCACGTGGATCTCTAGATGAATCCGATCGAGATACCACCTACCACCACTGAACCACTCTGAATCCTGACACTTCTTTCTTGCGATTCGACGTGAACTGTCCTCTGGTTAACGTTGCTCGGTTGCGATCGCAGGAACATCACGGAGACCAGGTTGCAGAACAGAGTAGAGGATGACTTTCTGTGCGTGTGTGTGTCTGTGTGCTTCCCAGCGAGAGCAAAAGCAGCAGAGCAAATAGGAAGATCGCGAATGGCAAGATCTATGATGGGGGGATCCCCTCCCCACTCACAGCTGCTTCTTCAATCTCAAGGGAGGATGAACGCGAGAATCGAGAACATTGAGAGAGAGGGAGAGAGAGAATTGAGAGAAATGGGAGAGAAAATTGAGAGAAATGGGAGAGAAAATTGAGAGAAATGGGAGAGAAAATTGAGAGGAGAGGGAGAGAGAATTGAGAATTGAGAGAATTGAAAGAAAGAGAGAATTGAGAGAAATGAGAGAGAAAATTGAGAGGAGAGGGAGAGAGAATTGAGAATTGAGAGAATTGAGAGAGTGAATTGAGAATTGAGAGAATTAAGAGAGAGAAAGAGAGAAAGAGAGAAAGGTGGCAGGTTGGAAGATAGCTTCTCGTCGAACGCACACCGTCGCAAACGATTCCTCCGGGTAAACTATGCTCGTGCTCGTCTTCTCTAGCGACACTATCTACGGCACAGCGAGTGCCGCGGCGCAGAAAACCGCGGATCGCTGCCAAATCTTTCGGCAATGTCCCGAGGACGAGACGGCTCTTTATATACCAAACGGCTACGAAAATAGGAAGAGCAAATAGACGTGGTCGTCTCACGTGAGCAACCTGTCCCGCTCTTTCCCTCTGACGCCGGCTCTGTTCCGCTGCTAACCAGACTTAATAGAACCTCTGTTTGAACTGTGCGACAGATGGACGAGTTCGCGTCACCTGGCGTTTGTCTTAACCACCGAAATTAAAGAATTACTGGAATCTGTTCACAGCAATATACATGCCTGAACCCCAGAACCAAACTATATTGAGTCCACCTTTTCTTAAAATTCTTCTTTCTTTTCACTCTTTAAACGGTGAAGATTTGGGTATATTTGTATCGCGCCATCAATAAAAGTCAGCAAAAATTGCTAGGAATAATAGTAATTATTTTTGCAAATTTTACTCATTAAGTCCAAAACCCGTGAAACTGACCGGCCCTGTAAACTTAGTGTTAATTTTTATAGCAATAGGGTATAAACAGATCTTGGTTATACATTTGCTTTGACCGCGTCTTAATTAAAATCTTAATTAAAGTTTAGCAGAAACATTTGATCAAACCGTCACAGGATCATCGATTAAAGAGATACCCCAATTAATACTGTGCTGACTTATTGCACTTGCAACTGTGGCGTCGATAAAGTTTGTAACAGTCAGTCAACGAACGAAACGTCGTCGAGTCAATTTATCACGGACGATATTAATCCACGAGTGTCCGTTTCCTGATTTACTTCGATTCAGAATTGGCAGAGGCGCACCCTCGTCAATCTGTCGATGCGTTCAGGTGTCAAAAGCTCGCGCTCTAGCCTATGGTCGCCTCTATTTTCAGCGGAGAACGGTACAGAGTTGTCCTAAAAATAACGTCACGCTCGCGAAAGCGTGCTAGGATGATGTCTTTCGCCTCGAGTGCCGTGGCGCATCCTGCGCATAAACGCTTTTCCGAATTCCAATCGCCTGACACGGAACAGAAAAAAGATAGTAATTCGTGGCTCGATAAAGGTCGTGGACAGAGTTATGCAAGTTAGGACGTTAAAGACAAACAAATGTCATTTGGCAACGGAACGTGTTAATAAGTTTACCCAAGATATTTTTTAACATTGGATGCTCTCTCGTTGTGTACAAGTACCTATCTATAGATCGGCAGAGAAAAATAGGTATTACTCAGTTGTTAAAGGATATAAATAAGTTGGACGGCAACTGTTATTTGAGAACGAGAATTAAGTTGTTCAGAAATTATTAACACTTAAGCTACCAAATGGCGGGATTTGCCATTTTTTTCTACAGCAAACCGTTGCCACTGATTGTACTTTATTTTTGTTATTAGCCCTTTGACTGTGGCAGACTTTAAGGGATGCATTTTTGTGAAAACATATCCTGGTAATCAAAAAACTGAATTTCACTGCATTAAAACAATATTATTTATATCTTTGTATTCTGAACCGAATTGCTATTGTAAATATCAGGGCGCCTATAAGAGCCTTCCGTGTCAGAAAGTCAAACTGCATTGAGTGCTTTTAGGCGCCCTCAGTCTCAGGCGAGCACAATGGAATAGTCAGTGTCACAGACGCAAAATTTATAAGCACCTATAGGCGCTCACAGTAGCCTAGGGGTTAGTTAGCCTTGAATTGGTGTTGTATTTATTAAAAATTGTACTTTGAAAAGGCAGACAATGCATTTAATAAACTGTGAACAACATTAGTCCAAGACTGACTAATGACAAAAGTGAATAGAATCAGTGGCAGTCAGATCTATTGAGGAAAAAATGGGAGATCTTCCTGAGTATGTATCGCCCTTTGCACGGGCGCTCTGCCACTTAGTTCATTTAACTGTGAATGGTACCAATCTTCCTATCGCCGCAAATGGAACAATTGCAAATAGCACTGTTCAAATGGTCTCAATGCTATCCATGACCGAGAATGGCACCTCCTCCCCATAGAATCCGTCATTTTATTCACTTTAGCACAAGTAACGCCAATTTTTCTGTGATTGTGAATAATGAAAACGCATGAACTCCCGTTTCTTCTATTTCAATTGGCTTATTGGAAATCAGAATACAGATTGACATTTAATGTTAATAAATGCAATAACTTTCAATAAATTAAATGTCAACACTCGATCACATTATTCTTCAAGAAAATACCAACAAAATTTAGTAGCGAGGATTACATTTTTATCAAAAAGCTAGAAACGTTTGAGTGCTAAATCCATCTTGAGTTAAATCAATTCCTTTTCATCTCACGGTGTAGAAAGTGGCTGCGCATCGAAGACCTATGGGATTATTTTCATCGAGAGTCGAGTACCGCCACGATTTTCAGATATTCCGAGAAGCTCGGTCGTGAGGTGCCCCCAAAATAGAATTTTCACCATGGTTACATCCTGCGCCGACTATGTTACACGTTACTTGCTGCTTCATTTCAGTGTATGCGACGTATCGTTGAGAAACATCCACTGTTTATGTGAAAGCATGCGAAAAAAATATTTGATCGGAGAAAGAGGTACAACTTTTATTAAAAAATCCATTGAATAAGACTAAAACGTTGTAGATAATTACCTACACAAATCTTTGTGTTTCTCTTTGTCGCATTGTGTTGACTTTAATTAATGCAGTATAGTTAGGCGAGGACACAACGCATTTATGCTTTAAATAAGTATGGAAACCAACCTATTATGCTCAATTTTTTAAACGCAACAGAAAAGTTTTCAACTGCTTGTGTTGTTATTTCAAAAATAGCAACCGTCTAATTATTCAACGACTTAGCATACGTATAACGATGTGTTACTGTTTTCGAACATCGTTAACGCTGTCAAAAGCTCGAGTGATTTCCCGAACTCGTCTATTATTAAGTTACAGCTCGTGAATATTTAACAACACTACAAAAATCCATCCATGATTCTCACACATTCAAGAACCGTGGCTTAGATTACGTCGTTGCAGCCTCGTGAACCGTTGGCATGCATCGTGCAGTTTATTTTCGTCATGGCGCCACAGTGAAAGCCACGCGACACCCAAACATTTGTCGACTTAGAAGTACGACACTTCTTTCTGAGATAAAATTCTTTTTGCACGCTTTAATAGATCCTTCATTAACTCGGCTTGCTAATGCAGTTCCTTTGTCAACATTTGAACTCTATCTTTACCTTCAATCTGTATAGCAATCAAACGTCAATTTTCTAACCTACGCAACACAACTCAAGCAATCATATAAAAATTTACCCAGTCATCCTCCAGCATAACTGAATTACATCTCAATTAAAGTACTCATTAAATCCCGTGTTCCGTTCGCCTAGTTGACGGAAGTGAAACTGGTAAATTAAGATAATGAGTTTTAATGACCGCACAAAGACGCACGCTGTGTTGTTGAGCGCATTACGAGGCGCAGGAAGCGAAAGATCGTTCCAGCGAACTGCGCGCCAACGGGAAGCATCGAAATGTTGATCCAGCAGGGTGTTACTAGCTCAATAGGTATCCGCGGGCAGGCAGACGTACAAGATATATCAAAAGAGGGGCCCCAACCAAGGCCTTGAAGGGTAATCAACCATGGTCGTTTCATTCTTAACGTTAGAACAAGCATGGACAAACACGACTACAGAAGTTGAGATAATGCTGCAGACGCGCAAATCTTTATCGCACCAAGTGTGCATTACTATCACGCAATTGTACGATTTACGGGACAGCAAACGATTAAAGGCTTCCGCATCGGCTGCTGTGCGACTTCAGTAATCCACGGAAACGTTTACGATCGTGGTTGATATCAAATCAGCAAAGAACAATGAAATAGTTTACTTTCCGGTGTGACTGAATACTTTACGTGGTCTCTTAAGCTCTTCCTGTGTTTGAAAATGGAATGTTTTTGTCGTCTTAGATGCGAATACGAGTAATTTTCACGTGATTAAGTATTTTGAAACATCCTTGGAAAATTCCATGAATCTTCAGGCAAGCTTATGAAGTATTGTAATGTAATATGGTTTTGTATAACAGAATGCTATAAATCTAGCATTTTGATACGTCATTTCGTACTAGGATTTCATGAATTTTGTTAGATTGATAGTTACGTAAGAATAATATTTCTGAGTTATTTTTCTATCCAAACCACAATTTAAATCATATCGTATATAACAGAAATTCTACCGAACGCTTGTGGTTGCGACTACCAAGAAGCTGCTGTATCAGCTTAGAAATCAGATATGATGTATGTAATGGCGCTACTTACCAATGTCAAGCATCGTGTCTCGCAAGCATTTATTTAACAACGGTAAACGTCAAACAAATCCATGATGATTAACGGTGAAGCCCCGTCTTTATTACGCTGTCGAAGTGTTTACATCGAAAGGGATGTAATTCAGAGTAGTTTGATTTACATCAACGGTCCTATAACACCATAGTCATGATCCTGTCATAATGTTTCTATATTATTATTCACTACTTTACATTCAAATCACTACTATAACATGAATTACATTTTACATATCTACATTAAATTGATCCAATATTTAACCAGAACATAATTAAGTCACTATTGAACTACTGAAGTCTCGATCGAATCTTAAATTAATAATCGAGTACGGTCCATCTACCATTGGGAAAACGAAACAAATATCGACGACAGGCTGGTAATTGTTCATCACGGACGAAGAACAAATGTCTTGATTACCGTGTGAAATACCGACCGAGCAATGATCATTCGCCCGCAATAATTACGAATGCAATATGGCTCACGGTGGAAAAGAGAGGTGGCCCACTTTTACGCCAATTAATACGAATATACGAATCTTCTTGGAATGAATACCGAGATCAGATGTCAACGAGAGGCTATTCCTTCGAGGCGAGTCCAAATATAAATCGAGTAAAGACTTACGAATGATCAGACAAGAAAGGAATAATAGCCTATTGTATAAATATATACCATCTTTCCGTTCGTTTTATTAGACGAAATTGCGTGTGTGGTCAAAGGTTGCTGTTGCCTTCTAATGTACTTTCGAGGTCCGCGATTCGAAGCGAATCATCTGCGTGGTTCAATGGCGAATTTGAGTTGTCCGCTTGTCCACTGTAGTACACGTGCAACCACGGTCCATTTAATACGATTTAATAGGAGTTTTACAACCACGGCCATTGCAATAACAAATTAGCAAATCTGAGAGTAACGTCACATCCTCATCTTGGATCCGACACTGTACAACGCGCATGCGCATGCGCGCGAGGGATCATGGGTCACGCGTGGGACGTGTTGTGCACGCGCTCTTGCTTCTTTTGCCCCTGAATTACACCGGTTACATTATGTGGATATTCGCGATGAATCGTTGTCGTTACTGTTGATTCTATTCCATGATAGCATTGACCTTCTTGATTTGGTCACTTGCTTTTGACTAGACATGAAGATGAACAGATCGTATTCCTACAATGGATTCACGCGTGCAATAATTGTAGATATATATGTCATATGTAGAGTTAGTATTGGCATGTGAATAGTTCATATTTGAATGATGAACACTCTTAGGATATTCTGTGTCTAAGAAAAGGTATGTGTTTTATGAGTACGTGTTAAATTTAAATGAGAAGATTTAACTAAATAAAAGTAAAACTTGTACCAACAATATTTTGATATAACGAACAATATTTTTGTGTCTAATTCTATCATAAACTTGGTAATCATATAGGTATAGTCGGCCATTTATAAAAATTGACCAATAAGAAATGACGCATGCGCAAAAATAATATTTTAAAAGAAACGGTTTGATTCGGTCATTTGGATAAATTCTTTTGTATCTCGATAATAAGAAGCTTTAAATAGAAAAGGATTCAATTTATACGTGTAGTATTGGTAAATAATTGAGACAATCAAATCTGTGCTATTTCTCTTTTTCTTTTGATATAGGTTTAAACAGCTAAATTGAAGATAAAATGCTAATCAACATAATAAGTGGACCGACCACGACCTTATGGTAACGTTTTAATTTAAGCCAATTGTGTTCATTATGGGATTGCGATTGATAAAATGAAGTTTATTTCCTGCTCTCAACGTTTAAATAATTGAATGATAAAAGAAAAATGATTGTTTCCATTGAGTTATAGAAAATTACAATTTTTGTCCCATTCCTTGTCTTTTTTTTTTATTTCTTTTGGATAGTACAAAAATCATATGTGCGATTGAGCAAAAATAAAGATAACAGTGTTAATATAATGACTCTACGTTAGTGTAAAGGAAAAACCAATGTTCCATACATAATTCATTTCAATGTTCAAAAACCTTGGTTGGAAATTTTTTACATTCTCCGCTGAATTAATTTTTCAATAATTAACATATATGCTTCTCGTTATATAAAGGAGATATGAATACTTATGTACTTTATAACATGATGATGCAACTCTTAGAGATTTTTTGCACCAAAGTATATGTAGATAAAAAATAAGTATTACATTTAATTCTAAAGTAATTATGAACTGATAAAATTCAAAGATAATTTTATATATCTACAATATACATATAATCAGAAACTGCTTTTAATAAATATTGAATACTTTTATAATATCCTATCGTACCACATGTATATTTTATACTATCAAAAGGTTTCATGATATTACGAAGTGTTGTTGCAAGATTAATTTGTACAAATTATAGAGAACTGACGATTGTAATACTGTTACGACACGTTATTCAAGTTTATACACGAATGATGACATTCAATTTTATCTTCCATAGTATGAAGCACTTATCTAATCTCATGTAAACCGCATGTGTATACATTCAGCTTCTATAAATCTTCCGTGACTTTTATGTAGATTTAATCGGAAATACAAGGGCATTTTTAACAATAGAGACCAAAAGTTATTAGGTGCTTAAATAATTCTTGGAAGGAAATTAAATTCAATCGTGAAAACGTTAACATTATCTATACATGGTATAAAAGATACATTAACAAGAAATATTTAACAATTCTGAATTTCTAGTAAATTGTGAATTCATATAAAAGGATGAAATAACAATTTCATAATATCATCACAATCTTTTCAATTTCTGTGGTTACAAATAGATTTCGTTTTCAGATGTAACAGAGGACAGAACTTATGATTAAGAAAATATTGTGCATCGCACAATTCTACGTAAATTCCTTGGATCTAAATACAGTTACCGATACACATCATCGTTCATTCGAAATAAAGCATGATGCACACCGTCTTAAGAGCGTGTAAGTATTACCATACTTATCTACATAAAATGTACCGAGTTTATCAGATAACGGTATGTCTGTATGGGTTTAGTTTCTACCGCGACAGTCATATCACATGCATACGTTTCCTTTCATGAATATACAGAGATCAATCGCGCGTAGAATGGTGTAATCGTAAGCGCTACTAGTTTTTGTTATCGTCGCCGAAAAATGCTCGAAATAAATACCGAACAGGTATCAACATGGCATTATAACTGGTTTTTGCGCGACGATCAGCTATGCGTGAAAAATATTCCGTTGAAACACCGTAATGCACCTTGATCAATGCGATTAGATGAAACTGGAACGCTCCAGCTGTATTTAATGAGAATCGAATGGAAAATTGGTTAACAAGTTACCAGTAATTTATAGGATTTTATATGAATGTACATGTGTTCTATCTCTTTGGAGAAATTTTAATACAATTAATGAAATACTTCTTTCTAATAACACCATTTTCTCTTATTTATATTTATAATATTTTGTAGGAGAAATTAGAACACCACATATACTAAAACAATTAGCAGTACTGATCAACAATTTGGAAATGCTATGTTATATGAGGAGCACCTATCATGAACGCCACAATAAAGCGAACGCGGCAGCCAGCATTCCTTTGGCAACGTAATTGTCAATATTTACAGAGCCACCTTATACATAAATTGCTTCGTGAACGCAAGGATAGCCGAACAACAGTCTCGAGACATGTTCGCGTGACTTCTACTTCTAGGAGACCAGTGAACCCGGCGATCGAACGCTCTCTATCGTTGGGCGACGGACAACGCTCAGGGGACAAACACACGTGTTTCGCGATGCTTTCACATGCAGACGATTCAAAGCTACTGCCACGCCACGCCGCTGAATCACACACTGCAAGCGCAGGACGCTAACGCGTCTATAAACTGGTTAGCATTGACCTTTTTAATTCGATTACAACGCCAGATAAATCCGGCAGAGACGAATTGTTTCTACCATTGCATCATGCCCCCGGGATGCAATCGCGTATTGTATGCACAGTTACGAAGAGAATTGGTTTATTAAATTGTAGTGAATTATCGATAATTCACCGGAGAATCCATGTTACTGTACCGGGTGATAGTTTTATAGTCTACCAATTTCGTAGTTTCTATGCCTTTCTTTTCTATTGTCAATTAGAGAAAATTAAAAGAAAATAGTTTAATTCTAAACTGTTAGTGTAATAGGTTAATAGATTAATGTAAGTTTTCATTTTCATTTTTGTTTTGTTGTTTGTTCATGTTGGAGTCATCTTAAGTCTAGTAGGCAAGAATTAAATAACATAATAATAATAGTTTAATTCAATTTAAGTTGATTCTGGCTTTCATTGAATAAAATAAAAAGATTAATATTGGTAGTGGACTTTATAATGTGTTAGCGATAAAATTATAAACTGTGTGATGATATTAAAATATTAAAAATTGATGCAAGAGTCATCAATGGCCCACTATAAACTTTATATGTGTTGTGTATGAAACAACCACCTACGGTGGCTTTGTCCTGCCGCGTGGGTGTACACACACCCGTATCAGACATTTTGCTTTTTCCTCAATGGGCAATATATAAGCTTTTACATTAAATAAAACTGGTAGCTGTGGATGACTCATAGGGAATTGACTGTAGATCTTTTTACTCTTTCCTATATGCGCCACGAATATCCACAATTATTCTTTAAAAAAACTGTTTCATGTTTAGATACTAATTTGAATTACGGATAAAAAGCAATTTTCAAAGATTAGGAGGAAAGTGTATGCAGTTTGAATTATTACATGTTACTCTACTGAAATATTCTATTCCGTTCACGAGGTCTTTGGAGTGCTAAAGCAAGCCGTTTCACTATATTCACCGTGTGATTGTACGTGACGCGCGTTCTGCATGTTACGTCTCGCATAGAAGGCTTCGAACTCCAGACGTATACATATACTCGCGTGACTTATGCTACTTCGGGACCGGTGAACTCGCCCTGGTCGGCAATCAAACACAGTCTCGTCTTTTCTCCTTCCCTCCCGAAGCGGTAACGTTTTCCAACCCCTTTCGCGGACACGACTACACGTGGATGTACTCTCTACTGTTAAAATGTTAAGAAATATTGTTCAGTTGCAGTTATTACTCTAAATCGGGACATAAACATAAGATAAATTAAAAATAAAATCCTATTCTCATTTCCAAATATTAGACTTAAAAATTCGTTCAATTTGTCATTTATGCCGTTAGGGAAAAAAAATAAAAATAAACTGTTTATTGTGTTATATTTAATACAATTTGGTACTTCGCAGGATAGGAGAGACACGACTATTTCAAGAGTGTTATCAAAGTTTCGTTAAAGATAAAAAACCCCAAACACTTGATGAATTGGAAAAAAAAGGCATAGAATCTACGAAATTGGTAGACTATAAAAATATCACCCGGTACAGTAAGAATATGAGAGAAGAGCATTATCAGGAGTATTAAGGTAAATTCAATGCAATAGTATTTGAAAAAAGCCCTATTAGTGAGGTTTATCATCAAATTTAAGGGCATATTTTCCATATATTTATTTGTTATATAAAATTTATAAAGTCAATGCACTTAATATATTTTAATTTACATTTAACGAATTCTTAACAATTAATAATATGCTTTCATTAGTTTCTTCAATTATTTTTTACTTCAAAAATGTGTATAGCATAATATATAACAGTTACACAACTCTAATGTAACAGAGTTTTGATATTTCCGTATTTCTAACAAGCTAGAACTGTACGTTTTGATTGAAGGATTAATCCTACTATTATGCGCACAGTCTACTTCCGATGCACGACATTGTCTGTAATACTAAGCCGTACAATAGCGTTCTGAAAAATTGTTAACGTCAGAGCTAATTCAATTAGTACGCAGACTGTTTCTTAGATAACGTTCCACATTTTTTCCTGCTAGTTATTTGTTATTACTTCCTTCGTATACCTATTATACATAAACAATTACATGAAGTAAAATTTTGTGATTGACAAAAAACAACTGCCAATATAAAACACTATGATATTATTAAGTATGTTCAGTTTGTGCAATTTCTTTATCTTAGTAAATCAATCAGTCTTAAGATTTTTAAGAGTATACAGCAGCAGACAAAAATGTAAGACCAGAGGGTTAAAAAAGAAATAAATTAATTAACTAATAAGAAATAACAGTATAAATAAAATTTACATTCTATGCTAATCGATGAATAGTGTTCTACCATAATGACAATAAAAATTAATAGATAAACAATATTTGTACTGCATCAGCTACTGTATCGGTAATCGTTTCCATGATTTCCATTCTTCTAAGCAAGGAACAAACTTTTCCATTGAGTAGTAAAAATGTGCACGTCACGGTCCACTGATTTTCTTGTATTTTAAAGAAATGATACAACCATTATAGATGTCAGCTAGACACGCATATGTCTGGATGAATCATATAGCGCCATGAAAGGTTTATACAGGCTAGGCGCCCCGATTATCTAACCTTACCACGCATACAAGGATATTAAATGATAGATAGTACATGCCTATCGCATGTGTGTGTGTGTTACTAATTGGCTTACCTAATGCACAACTAAGAAGCCAATCCTTTTTTATAAATATCTGTCTCCTACTTCTTTAACACTAGATTCGCAGATCTTGTATATCTATTTCTAATATTCCAAAAATTGAATTCCCCGAGAAATTTATCAGGCTTTAATATCTTAATTTCACTGAACACTAATTTATTCAGCTGGATAAATCTCAGATAATTTTAATGATTCTTTTGTAGTTTGATATTAAAGTAAACGAGTGAAATGGTGCTATGTGAACTCATTGTAATCACAAAGTAATTTCTCTCTTGATGCATGATTATGTCTTGTCGAGATATTGAAGTGAAATGCTGAGTGGGTTAACGATGACTCATAGTTTACAACCGGAAGGCGAACTTTCTTTTTAACGAACCTCCTTTTTCCGTTTTACGTTAAGCCAAGACGAGAGAAAACAAAGGTTGAATCGATGATTAAAGTACAGATTATCGACTTGTTTCTTAGAAATCTCATTGTTCATTTTCTCATAACACTAATCATGTTAGAAAATGCAATAACGTGCAAACGCATTCGAGTTTCTTAGAAACGAACATACCACTTTGAAAGCATCTTAGAGGATAAAAGCTAATTCATGGAACTTTTAAATGGCCACAGACGGAAATTCTTGAATAGCATAGACATATGGCGGCAGATGTGCGTTTTATTGTTCAAGTCTCAAAGAAACAGGCGAACTGCACACTCTAAATAAACACTGATATTATCGTCACGAATAGAAAACGAATGAATGTTACACAGAAGAATCGGATAATTTTTCTTCAAAAAGCGTCATTAATGAATTAAATAAAATTGTCAGGCTATGATAATTAATGGAACCACGTATGCTATAAATTTGTATTCAAGGAAGAAATTTTGCAAAAATTTAATCATAACCATGAACGCAATAAATAGCCATTGAACCAGATACATACTTGGAGTAAACTGAATATACGTGTATATACTTGACCGACATTCAAAAGTAAAAAGAATTCCTTAACATTGACTTAATAAGTTGAATCGAGAAAAGCAAATGGAAAATACCCATTACGGTCTGAACGAAAGAAAAAAAAGAGCCAATTAACGTCACCTGTGAGAACCAGAAACACTTGGAACTTAATGACTACCCTTGAATTTTCTTCAAGTTCTTTTCTAGACATCCCTAATCCGAACCTAACTCAGATATGAAATTTGTAGCAATTTAACCATTTTGTTCTCCTCACTTACTCTTCACATTCTTTAGATCTTAATATCCTAGTGTTGAAAATATGACGAAGACATTTATAATAAATAAGCATATACATTTTCTTGCCGTCTTAGCGATAGGAAACCAACGTTATGGCTCCGTAAATAAGGTGTTCATATTGTTCATTGCGCGCAAGAAAACTAATATTTATCTGTTGAATTCGTGCAATACCTATTGAAAAATAATTTTCATTTTAGATACAAAATTCTCATTCTGGATCACATGGACATATAAGGTTACTCCATGCAGATTAATCACAGCTGGATCGCCATCGAATTCCTCAAGTGGGAAAGGCCTTTGAGGCAAGGACGTTCCGCTAGGCGGACGGAAAACGACGGTGTAACGCGACTTCCGGTGTTGCAATTAGATTCGCGGAAGGGAGTCACGTTTCCGTGCGGCAGCCAGTCCGTTAAACGCGTAGAAACGCGGTCTGAAAGAGCCCATATTATCGAGCGGTTTCAACCTGGACGAAAAGATCGCCAATGCAACAAGAGGAGGCCCACCGTACACGCAGAGAGGTTAAGAAAGGTGGAATAGCAACTAGAAGGGGGGGAGAGATCAAGAAATAGAGTGGGTAACGAGGGGAGAGGGGAGAAGGAAGGAAGAGAGAAGGGCGGAGGGGGAGAAAAAGGCGAGAAAGAACGCGAAAGCGTGGCTGGTGGGGAGGAGAGTAAAGGTGTTCGAACGACGAGGAAATTTCCATGACGTAGCACGTGCACACACCGTGGTCGAACGCCATGACACTTCCAGGCACGCGTCATTGTCGGTAACAGCGATTGACCGACCGAAACTTGTTCGGTTTCGACGATCGAGTTTTGCCACACTCGGCAAACTAGTTTCGGTTACGAAACAAAAGGGTCGAAGGCCCGACGACCGCCACCGTTCATGAATCCCCACCACCATACCATCACCATCGCCTCTCATTCCTTTTAGCCTTCTCTGTCTTCCTTTTTTTTTTTTTGTTAATGTTTCTGCGCGTTAAGACGGCTGGAGGGGAAGGGGAGAAAGGGAGCCGGTGAGTCCCGCGTGAATAACGAGGAAACTTGGGTGCGAGTGGTGAGGGGTCCGCTGAAAGGCTCTTTTGCATTGAGCGCCGGTTTCTCCGAAATCCTGTTGCCGGAGAAATCTTTCTTTCCACCGCGCAGCCCCCTTTGTTCCGTTCTCAGATTTTACCTTCCGTTTCACGTGGGAAATCTAACCAGCGGATCTTTCTGTGCCTAATGGCAAATTTTATCCCTCCTCGTTTTTGCATTGTATTGCCAACTCTGACAATGAGCTGGTTACGCTGTAAGTAATTACGTTTAACAAATTTAGAAGATTTCTCTTCTGTTAGTTTAAGTCGTCCCTTTTTTTGAAGTTTGATCATTGAAAGATTGATGGTTTGCAGTGGGGATTGTTTCAGATGTATATTTATTGTAAAATAAATATTTAGGGTATTTGTGATCTTTCTGCGCCTAATGGCAATTCAATCCCCCCTCGTTTCTATTAATACTTAAAATTGAATTCTCTTATTTTTGAAGTACCGTTTCATGATCACTGATGCTCATGTTATGAGTCATGCTATAATCAAAGTGATCAAAGCCCATTGTAAAAATTACTTCACTGATCCTTATCAGAATCAGCTGGTACCATTTAATTTCTTAAGGAATTTATAAAGTTCCACTGAACAATAAAACATGATAACAATCATTTTAGCAAATGTTAGTTGCTTAAAAATCATGAATAAAAGTGACTTAAACAGATGTATCTATTTTAGTTTCTGGATGAGTGTGAGCAGTGGTTTATTGTGAAATGGCGAAAGAACGAGACCCTCCCAATGCCTTCGGTGGCTTCCACAGTTTCTACACTGACCCCGATCGATTATTGACGAACGCATGGTTTTTCACGCAACTCGGTTACAGAACGTTGACTTCTGTCGATGCACTACCCCTTCTAATGAACGAACCGCGCTAAGTTCAAGTACCATCACTGCTTTCAACCTAAGGAACGTTTGAATAACATTATATAAAGTGTTTCAGAATTCTGTGTTTACAAATGAAACATGAAAATTTCTTTTCATCTGCATGTATAGGATTATAATTGTTGATTTTCCGTTCCAACAATTTGTTTTATATTTAAAACAAAAATTCGGCCCATAAAGGCCGTTAATATTGTTGACGGTCACCTTTGCAGTGCAAACGGTTAAAAGCAAGATGTTCAACTCGTTCAAATTGTACGAACCGTCGTCTTCTGCGCGACCTAATGACGACCAGCGGTAACGAGGCTAAAACGTGTATATCCTTACAGTGTCTGCCTGTTGATGTCACCAAAATACGTCTCGTTTAACGGACGTAATTCGAGTACACCGAGATTCCGTAACGGAGCCCTCTCAGAGGCCTGTGTCGGCGGCGATAGTCGGGCAAGGTCGTTCGCCGGAAATATCTGTTGGGATCGAAAACTTCTCTCTGGCTGCGAAAACGACCCTCCCGAAAAACTGGTTCGCCCGTTTGAAAAAGCTGAACGAGATCCTCTGCTCCGTTTTTTGCTTGGCAAATCTTACTTGGAGCGCGACGATCAGACCAGGTACCATTCGACACTATTCTTATTTAACGCTAGATTTACGAACATTTGTTGAATATCTGCTTCTAATATACGTAAGCTAAGAAATAGGTGTACATTATATACAATTTCAGATTGCAGAACTGAGAGGAAAGCAGATTTGGGTATATTCGTATCACTCCATCGATAAAAGTCAGTACAAATTACTAGAAACAGTAGTAATTGTTATTGCAAATCTTGCTCGTGAAATTCGAAATCAGTCAAATTGAGGTTTCCAAGACGTGAGAACAATAGCAGATGAAACGGAATGAAATATTGCGAAAAGATCAATTAGATCCGGGAGGAGAGATTCATCGTTCAGACAATTAAAATTGCTTGAGCAATTTTTCGTAGGTTCGTTCATCTTGGAAGGATGAGAGGAAAAAATGTAAATTTAATTAGTAGAGAAGTTGCAACGGCTATAATTCGTTATAATTTTTAATCTCTTAAACAAATAATCCTTTAATCTCTGATAACAAACCTGACAATCTTTTGATAATGTTCCACGTATCTTTACCTACGTCAACCACCCTTGATTTTTACTTTTTCATTTTTCAAAAGCCTTTTTAATTAAACCTTATCTTTGATAGGGTTTCGACTACTCGAATAGAATTCAGAACAAAGAGTCGAGGTCTATAACATTATAAGATAACAAAATTCACGGTAAAAATGGTGAAGAACGGGTTAAACCCAATATCAAGAGTCTTGCATTTAATTTAACAGCTTGGATGGATAACGTCATCCATATTTGGGGAAATTTCTATAGATAAGTAATTCCTGTTGCGTAATTTCTCATAAGTAATTCCTCTTCCATGTACAGATATTTAAACAGATCTTTCCACCGCAGTAAATTGTTCAACTTCAAAATAAATCACAACGGTTCTTGATACGTTCGATAAAATAGTTATGCATTAGAGGTTTTCGAAATATCTAGGCATCCGCAATACAATATCGTTTAACCTAACAGGATGCCGCGATAAAGAACGATAACAGATAAACCACAATTTTTATCACAGATACACGACAGATTCAGACTTCCTTATCGCGTTGAATGTTACTTAAAAAATAGCTGGCGAACCGTGTTTACTTCCTAGTATTTATTTATGTTCGATGACTCAAGTGAATATTGATTTTAATGAAAGATTGCAAAACTGTATATTTTACTGGAAAAGTACTGGCCGGATTAATCGTACCATTGTTGCAAAAGAAATTGCAACATCAACGAGCAAGCTTGTAGTTTTGCACGAGAATTAAGTTCTGAGAATTAGTGATTAGGCGGAGCTTGACGAATATATGCAGACATTTAATTGTACAGAATTAGAAAGACAAAAAGGATATAAATTGGCGCTGGTATTCTCGTTCCTCCTACACGATTTCCTTCACGCTTCACGACTACAAATGAATTTCTTTTAGGTCACCGTCGAGATACAAGCTAATTCTATGATACTACCGTAAAAAAATGTTTCAAGTTTCACGAATAACTGTTTGTACAATTTCTTCTTTTTTTTTTTAAAGGTACAATTAGCGTCAAATAGGGAAGCAAATATAAAAATAGAAAGTACAATTAAAAATTTAGAAAATAAAATGGGTTGTAAAGTGTAAACTTATAAAATCGTAAACTAGAAGTATCCTAAGCCAATAGGCAAGGATTAAATAAATGAAAAGACTGTTTCTGCCCAAAGATGAAATTCAAATTCCTCCTCGAAACAGAAACACTATTGTATTTTAACATATGCAACTCTCTTTTGTGTGACAGATTCCCAACTGAATACCAATAGAAGGTGACCTTGAAGCAACAGAAGCCAAAGATAAAAGGGATGCAACGATATTAACACTTAGCCTACCAAATGGGGAGATCTCCCATGTTTTCCTCAACAAAGCGCTGCCATTCACTCTATTCATCTTTGTTATTAGTTGGCCTTGAACTAGGATTGTTCACAGTTCATCAAATGCATGTTCTGCTTTTCCAAAGTGTAATTTTTAATAAGTTCAACACTAGTTAAAGACCAATTGATGACAACAGTGAATAGAATCAATGGCAGCGTTTTGCCGAGGAAAAAATGAGAGATCTACCTATTCGGTTGGCCAAGTATTAACAAAACAGTGCAGAAGTACCGTGTCGACATCATACGACGAAAACGCAATGGCTTTCGCGTTTCGACCTCCTTTTATCAACTCCACGTGATGCTTAATTCAGGATGAAATGACTGGTTGCTGAGTCAACATTTTGTACGAACAATTGTAGAAGCGTTTAGTGCTTGAATTCATCAGCAAGAGGACCACGTGGCGACAGCGTGGATAAGTGAGGGGGGAGGGCGCTTCAATTGTATTTATGTATGCAAACCCGATGCGAACTTATTGAATATGCACACAGAACGTGTTCACTTTGTATGCCACTTTTTCTCTGAATTTATCCAATTGATAATTTGAGGACTTAACGTTTCGATGAATTATCAGAACATGCCAAAGAATACTGTATTACTTTAATCACTAAATAATAGGTATAGCTATCTTTAAACAATTAATCAAAGTATATGAACAGTGTTATTACTAATGTGATCAAGATGTACAATATTGGGCAAAAGTTTAAGACGACAGGATAATATAAAACATAATTTTATGGTTCGCGAATATTGTTTATCTATTCACTTTTATTGTCATTATGGTGGAACACCATTTGTTCATTGGTATAGAATACTAATTTTATTTATACTGTTATTTTTCTTACATTTTTCATATTCTAACGTTTTCTAATATTAGGAATTTTTTCAGATTTCATCATACTTAAAACTCCGTTTTAAAGGAACAGTCTCTGTTTTAACATGTAATTCGCAATTACATTGCTACATCAAAGATCAACCTTACACGCGCATGTAACATGGAAATATTCAACTTCGAATTCGCTCACGGAGTCTGTGTGTCTGGTTTGTAAATATTTAGTTTCTTAATTGCTCGTACAGTCTGGCTAGTCCCGGTGTTTACTTTAAACGTGTGTACACACGCGAATACCCGCTCGAACGTTCTGCACTATATTAACACTTAGCCAACCAAAAATGGAGAGATCACCCCATTTTTTCCTCAACAAAGAGCTGCCACTGATCCTGTTTACTTGTGTTATTACTTGATCTTGAGCCGGTGTTGAATTTACTGAAAACTGTACATTGAAAAAGCAGAAAATGCAACGTTGTTTCAAGGCTGACTAATAAAAAAGGTAAGCAGCGATAGAATCGTTGAGGAAAAAATGGAAGATCTCCCCATTTGGTCGGCCAAGTGTTAACAGTCGGTTCAGAACGATCTTTCTGCGGATATTTTTTCTCATTAACAGATGTTACCGTCGATAACGCATGGAGAATGTGCGAAACGGCGCCACCATTTCGGTCACGCTAATTTCGATTTCCCTCTCTCGCGATGTCTCACACCTATTTATACGCGCGCCGCGATCGAGCACGCTTCCGTCGAGATTTAATTAATACTCACGCGATCAGATGACCGCTCTCGTCGACGATGTAACCGTTAATCCGTTGATTAACCAGTTTTATCAGAATTCGCGATATACGAGAAAACTTTTTTTAATTAAGCGTTGTTACGCAATCAGTCATCAGAGGAACGACAATCGAAGATGTTCTTCGATCGAATTCGCAAACCCGTTCAAAAGCTATGGACCGTTGACGTCAATTAACCCCTTCGCTAGTAAGGGTGATTATAGTCGCTCGCCACACTCGTACAGTCATACAGAAATAATATTTAATAAATTATCAATAATCAATATCATACTGTATGATGAAATTTTTAATTTGAATTGTAATTTGTAGTTTATAAAATATATATTATATTGTCAAACGTAAATTAACCCTTTGCACTTGAAGTACTCTTCACAGGCACTGTCAAAGTTTGGCGTTGTGCTCGAAGTACTTGTTTCAATGTTTCATTAATAGAATGTTAATAAAATGTATGCAATTAACACAATTTTAAATTTCCCTTACAGCTACGACGTGTGACCGGATTTCGTGACAGAAGAGATCATTGAAAAACGAAAGGGTTAAAGACGAGCCGCGAAAAGGAATCCAAAAAGAAACACGGAAGATAGAAGAACAAATTTAGGTGCACAAAATTGTATTACTAGAATTATAAAAACAGCCAATGAGTATAGTGTACACTTAAATTTCTTTGGTGGTACTCTTAACTCTTTCAGAGCTGCTCGCGTTTCTGCTTTTAACACTAGAACTACCAGAGGAGTCAAAATGACCAACAGATAATTATTCATAGGAACTTCATAAGTTCACTATGGTAAAGCTTCCAAAATTTACTATGATTTTCTGCAGAACATATAAATAAAAATTTGTTTCCCATGTATTCGGTATTTTTTCATATAATTTTTAACTTGATCTCATCCATGCAAATCAGTACTTTAATTATCGGTAGTTCTACTGTTAAATCACGTAACGTCTAATAGCCAACCAACTTTTTATTTATATCATTATAAGCACTCTCGAACATCCTATACAATTCTCAACCGATGCAAAAGTGCTACTAGCCCGTCAAATAACATTATTATTATTATTATTATAAAAACCAGAACGAAGAACAACTCACCTGAAATTTGCCCTCATGGACCGGCGCTCCTTGGTTTTGCATCTTGTGCGACATCCTCGTTAAAACTCACGTCGATTGACTTTGTATGAAACAGAGGGAGAGAGCCAACTTCTGGCAAGCTGTGCGTTTATTCTTGCGCTCTAATGAGCTCCGTTTCTCGGTCGATCGAAAACGGACGTCTGTCGAAGTCGTTGCCGGTGCTCGCGTGTAACTAACTTTTGGCGGTCTGACCCGTAGTCGGTGGTACACCAACACGCGCGCAGAGATTGGCGGACACACACGCAACACGAACGTGGGTGGGTGCTCGTTAAACGTTACCGGTTAACGTTATATGTATCCCAGTTGAACCGCGTGTACCACTCAGCTTCGTCCGGCGGGAATCAACGAACCTCGTGTTACTTTCAAACGATACTGCGAATCGATCCCGTCGACGGACACGCTCGCACTGATCTCCTCCTTTCCTCGTCGACTTTCTTCTACGCTTTCTCCTCGTCTACGGGTCCCTCTCTCGGGGGATGTGGCAGGACCGAAAAGGATCTGCAAGGGGTGGGAGACGGAGACGAGCAGACTAAGCTTCCGCTAAAGAGAGGGAGGATAAACAACGTGGCAGGAAATCGGGAGATCAAGATGTAGTGGACAAATGTCCCCGGAGTTTCTATTATGTCGTCGACACCGCTTAGCGAAGCCAACAAAAGAGGCAGTAGCGTGGACACAACACGCTTTTGGTTACGATGCAGAGGATCGGGTTGTTTCTGGACAAGTGTGCATGGAGACGAACTGTTGGAGGATCGGTCAAGTCTATGGGAGAAGCGAGCGTTGAAAAGACTCGGCTAGGAATGACGATCCACGACGTGGGAGGCCCCTGGTTCCCTTGCCTCTTTCTCCCACTCTTCCTCCCAGCAGCACCACCTTCGTCCCTTTCCTCGTCACCGATACGCGCTCTTATGTACACACACACACACGCATGCACACCAGTGTAGCCACGAACCACTGAACGAACGACCTAACGGCTAAACTCCTCTCTCGGTGACTATGCTTTTCTCCCACCAGTATACAACACACAACCTCGAACCCCTCCACACTGAACCCCTCTCTTGATCACGGTCAACGCTCACTTCTCTGGGTTCTCGGGCGATGTTCGCCACTTCTACCAACAACACCAACAACCACCACCACCACCACCATCATCATTGGTAGGGTCGACGTAGCTACCTCCACTTCTTCCCATCGTCCTCGTTGTGCTGTGTTCTTCTTCTTGCTCTTCCTCGTGCTTCTTGTTTGCCTTTCTCTTTCTCTCAGCCGTATAATACTACATAATGCTAACCAAACGATTCTCCCTCCACGCCTCCGGGTTTCTTGCCACCCCTCCCGCCCTCCCTACCTACTCCCAGCCATGCTCTTCTACATGTGACGCTCGTTTTTCTGCCTCTTTCTCTTTCAGTTTTCAGTCTCCTTTTTCGCCCCGCGAAACCATTCGCCACTCCCATAGCACATGCCAAATCCATTTACGTCGAACGCGTTTCTGCATCATTATCCGCCTATCAGCCTTTGTAATCGTGTGTTGCATCGGCCGATGCAGGGCCGCCGGCCACAGGATCAAGGTTAACGATATCGATGCCGGCAAATCGCGTCTCGTCCGGCGCCGCGCGACGCTTCCTAGGAATTTTCGACGAGCACCCACGCTTTTTCCTCGCAGCTCTAATTCCCAGCGCCCGGCGCGATGAGTTCATGCTGAGTCGATCGGCGTCTGTTGAGTGGAAAAGTTGGAAATTGGGTTAAGAAGTCTGTTACGAGCATGGTTTGAGATTCTACGGAATTAAAACATCGTACACTTTGCATGCCACTCAGTTTGGATGTGGGTTCCGATTAGGTTTCAAGTTGGGTTCGGGTTAGGTTCGAGATAGTTTTGCACTGGGTTCAGATTAGGTATAAGTTCTAAGTTTGGGATAGGTTTGGGTTGGGTTCTGATTAAATAGAAATTGGATTCGGGTTAGGTTCGGGTTTGGTTTGAATTGGGTTCGAATTAAGTTTGGGATAGGTTTGGATTGGGTTCCAATTAAATAGAAATTGGGTTCTGGTTAGGTATAAGTTCGAATTAAATTTGAAATAGGTTTGGATTGTATTCGAGTTAGGTTCGGGTTTGGTTTGGACTGGGTTCCAATTAGGTATAAGTTGAGTTTAAATTAAGTTTCTGGTAGATTTGGATTGTGTCACGGCTAGATATGGTAGAAACTAATCTCATATATAGAAAAGATATTTCAAGATCATTATTTTATGAATTTTATAATTTTTACACGTTGCAATACTACAATGTTGACATTGAAATTGTAGGTCTACTGGATCATAAATTGAACCAGATGACATTGAGCCATATGAATTGATCTGCTTGCTCTCCCCCTCGGTAAAAGGGGGAAACGTGTTTCAGAGTGTTGGTAGGACACGTTGAATGAAACGTTGCCAAGTACGTGTTGATATATGCGTTTGTAGTTGTTTTTCCAGGCTCGTTCCATGATTCTCTTTAATTAATCGATACTGATGTTTTACCATTAGATAAGCAACACTTGTGTGTAGAAAATTAAAAAAAAAAGATGAGTGTGTTCGTTACGAGTTTTAATCTTTTTGTTAAAATCCTTGGCGATTTCTTGGTTAATACCGAGAAAAGATAATTGGTATTTTTCTGCGTGGGCTAAGTAATAATGTGTCTCTGTGAAGCAATTGTCGTTCCAAGTATGGAATAATATTTCAGTTCGCATATGTATACGTTACAATTGCACGGTGTCGACAAAGAAAATAAAACGTATAATATTTCTATAATGCAACGTTCACCGGAAATAAAAAAGGTGCTATAAATAGAACTGACTTTAGACCTATACAAGTTATACGTCGTTTTACAATTCAATGGTAACCACGATTGTCTTTTCGTGTCGCTGAAACCACTCGTGTCACATCTCCTGGCAAATTGATCGAAACCGAGAAAAGAGCCAAAACCTGGAAATCGTGCGGGTAATATTATTTGGAAGCGTGGAATCGAGGATTATTGATTCTGAAATTTCCGAGCCAGTTTAATTTATTTCACTTCTTGCCCCGTCCCCGATAACAAGAGGGGAAAAACGTTTCCTTGCCTCGCAACGGTCCAGAATCAAAGATCGCAAAATAAACACGTATCCATTCATAGTTTCCCTCTTTTAGGTGCTCACAATTTATTGTTTGTTTTTCCTCTTGTGACGTAGATAATATTTGGGCACGTCCACGTAGTTAATCAGAGAACTGTACACGCATCTACAAAATTTTAGATGTTTAACCAAATTGAGGATTTTATAAAAATTAATTAATTTGTTTATCATGCTTGTTCATTAGAAGATGTGGAACAACTGTAAGACGTATGTAGAAACCTCAACAAAATTTCAAATATGTAAAAAAGGAATGAAGGATTGACGTTCTTTATAAAAATTAATTTATTAATTTGATAAAGTTAGACAGAAATAACAATGTTTCTTATATTTGAACACTAGAAGGTGTAGGAAAAAATGTTTAGAAACCTGTCCAATCACACATTTATGATCATGGCATTCCACGATTCTTTGGTTTAGTCTTATCTGCGAATATGTAAGAATTCCTGATAATACCTGTTAAGAGGAACGTTTAGTCATAGTGACGGATCAAACAATTGTCTTACGTACGCATGCATCACAGCATCAGGCTTGTTATCTCTTGACAATGCGTCATTTTAAAGTGACACACGTCTGATTGAATATCGACTTGGAATTATTTAGACGTAAACCAAGCCGAACTGCAGATTAAATAAAATTAGTTGGGGCTCATTAGGGGAAGCTATTTATGTTAGTTAGAAAGATTAAGCGCTCAGTGGACATCTAATTTTGGACACTTTTTTCTTATAAAATTTATCATTCATTGATAAATTTTCTCAGTATTAATCATCTTAGATTATATAACTTTTCACACATTGTAAATTTATTTTCATGCATCTTTTTAACACTCTTATGATGTTTCAGAGTTGTAAGTTCACATACAGAAGGGAACAAAAGTTTAAGACAACAGGACAATGGATTTATCCATTCATTTTTATTGTCATTACTGTAGAACACTATTTATTGATTACTATAGTATAATATATATTCCTTATTAATTAATCTATTTTATTTCTTCAACCCTTTGGTCTTAAACTTTTGCCCGCTGCTGTAACTAAACATAGCACTATCAATGGGACTGCGAAGCTTGAAACAAGATGAAACACCATGGTGTCTATAAAATCTATCAGTTTAGGGAGTGACCCAAAACATTGTACCATCACTTCTGATCCATCCTGTCGGAGAACGTTTACTTATACCACTAACTCTACTTGTAGTTTCCAGCATCTCATAACTTATACAAATTTACATAACAATAAATTCCTTACTAATCTTTGATATAATTCAGTATTGTATTAAACTATTATACAGCATTATGTCAGTACATTATATTAGTCACCAGTCGTGATTTAATAAGAACCGATACAAGACTTTATAGACACCCTATAACGAGGAAACTGAAGCACAGTTGTTTAATGAACCGAGCCTTCTCACTGTGATAGATGATTCACGTAATTTCGCATATTTTCCGCTTCCCGTTTCGTTGACTTCACGGAGATAACTGCGTGTTGCACACGTGTCAACGAGTCAAGATTAGACAGCTCTATGACCTCACGATTATTTCTTTCGAGACTGTTCCAATTCGCTCAGGATCAGGGTTAATAACATCGTTGACACCTTGTCGAAGTGTGCGAGGATTTAAAGTGACGCGTGTTAATCGTGTATCTTTTTTTATTTCAATTCCTCCTGACCGCCTCGTCGTTTCTGCGTCCAGGTATTCTTCTTGGAATGCGCTCGATATCGTTTTACACGTGATAAGCAGCTTTCGTTAACAATAACGACGAGCTATCACAACAAATGACAATGTACCCTCCCATTCGTGATTAATAATGGATTCAGATTGATAGGGAATTAATTCGTAACTGGTAACATAGTCGTACTGTCGCATGTATGATCTAGAAAGTTGTTCAAATTGTTGCCACAGATAATTGAAAAAATGAAAAAATCTTAGCTTCGTATATTATACTCGTTGCTTCATTTAGAATATTATTAGATTACTTTATTATTTATTTAGAAACTACAAAAATTGCATGTTTCAACGAGAAGCTAAAAATAAATTGTAAAAAGTAGCTAAAGCATTAATTCTACACTTAAAACGACAATTGTTTTACAACGTCATATAATTACCTAGAAAACACAGATTAGAAAAATACCAATTATCTATTCTTTGGTATTAACCAAGAGATCGATATTTTTTGAATTACAAAGAAAATTATTGTTTTCATTTTTTTCACTTTTATAAACGCCATTATTTTTTCTGTGCACAGAATCATTTATTCATCAGTCTTGGAAGTCAATACAACATCTGTGCGATGCCTCCTCTTCGAACGAGTCGTGCAAGCAAGAAGCTGAACAGTCCTCCATTAAGTCCACTTGCATCGACGTTCAATGTTCCTGCATATAATAATATCGGCGGTGTTTCCGTTTCTTTGCACACCGGTTGCGTTTCTCGCGATGGAATCCTGGAGAGGAAACCCGGCGTTCGCCTAAGCGCGCGGCGTTCGTCAAATAAAGAATTAAGATCGAAACCAGTCGGACGACGCGCTCCTTAATTACTTCTGTTTAGATCCAACCGCTTGGCAGGGCCTCCGGTTAACGTTCGCATAATCATCCACGTATGCTGTGTATACGCCTGTAATAAGTATGGCGTATACAGATCGTGTCCTTGATCGGTCCTTTAAGGCTCAAATTATATTGCTTTCTTGCGAACAAGTTATTTTGTTTAATTTCGTTACCAATGTCCAACTGTAATGATACACACCTTGCACACAGATATTGGTTTTAACCTAAATCAAATGTTAACTTAAAAGGCGATTGACTCGGTCTATAAATGAAAATTTCCAAGTGCAAAGTACTGAAATTAAATGGTGGCAGAATTTAATTAATTCAAACAAATAATACTGAAATTCACAAATATGACTATTTGATCCTTTGCATTTGGAAATTTATGAAACTATTATTTCACTATGGAATGTCCCATTTTGGTGAAAACGGTTAAATTAATATGACTATTTGATCCTTTGCATTTGGAAATTTATGAAACTATTATTTCACTATGGAATGTCCCATTTTGGTGAAAAGGGTTAAATTAATATGACTATTTGATTCTTTGCATTCAGAAATATATGAAACTGATATTAGGTCACTATAGTGTCCCATTCTGAGTGAAAAGGGTTAAATTAATATGACTATTTGATTCTTTGCATTCAGAAATATATGAAACTGATATTATGTCACTATAGTGTCCCATTTTGAGTGAAAAGGGTTAAATTAATATGACTATTTGATTCTTTGCATTCAGAAATATATGAAACTGATATTAGGTCACTATAGTGTCCCATTTCGAGTGAAAAGGGTTAAATTAATATAACTATTTGATTCTTTGCATTCAGAAATATATGAAACTGATATTAGGTCACTATAGTGTCCCATTCTGAGTGAAAAGGGTTTAATTATATAGAAGTTAAGTAAAAAATTTCAACATTTAAATTGCACACCCAAATTTCCCATAAACGCATAAGCACTTGCAGTTATGATAAACGGACTTGTATTTTTGTAACATTAGATCAGAAAGGCTTGGATCGAACAGAAGGATTAATATTGTCGTTGTTAGAGATTGCGTTCTTGTCGATTCCTAATCGATCGTTGCGAATCGGTACCGATTCGTTTGGTCGATTTGGGATCGGGGTTAATGGCATCGTTGACTCCTTGTTTCGAGTGAATCGCCGCAGACGTCTCTTTCACCTCTCTCAATTGCTGAAACGGTTGTCGGCATGCCTCAGACCAATCGTCGCATTTACATTATCGAGAAACATTTTCGAACAACGATAAGAAGCGCCTACTAATCATAGGGTTAATTAATTTTTTTGCATACTCCTCTTCTCCTTCTTCTCGATTCACTTTTCTTTTATCGTCAGTTTTTGTAAAGTTAATCTGTGCAAATGAGGCGAATCACAACTATTTTTAGAATTGCTACACTAACTGACTTGACTTTCTTTCTTTTATTTTAACTTATAAATGATGAAACCATAGCGTTTGCTCTCCTTGTTTCAAATCATTATATTTTACACATTTTAATATATTTTATTGTATTACATAAGAAACCCTATATTCGAATAATTTTTAAATGCATCTAGTTCAGTAGAGGAATGCAATTCTGTCTTCTTTTAATGAAGTACCAGTTGTGTGACACGTCTTGTGTATTTTGTTGCAAATAAGAATTCTTGCGGTTAAAATTTTTATATATTGTGAAGCGCCCTTTCATATGCAAAAATCGCAAGCGATTTTCGATGACGCGATCGTCCTTTTATGCGTGACAGTCGCGCGCCAGTTACGTATGTATGTACCAACAAATTTCGCCTCGAAAGATTGTGAAACGTTTAACACGTTTTATGATGACCGTAGCATTCAAAATTTGCGTATTGCTGACGTAGAGCCTCGTGTCAAAACCGAGAACCAAATTATGTTAACCGCTCTCTTGAAGAATTTATTCTAATAATATTCATTTCTCCACTATTCATTCTGGTAATCGCTGTCTTATTTTTTGTAAAAGTAAGCATTACTTTTCAACAGCATTTTTTTTAATATATTAAGAAATACATGTTTATCATCCACAAGAAATTTATAAGCCAAAATTAATTTATTCCAGACATCAAATGGGAACCAAAGTCATATAGGACGTTTGGAGAATTTGCTAAATATATATGTATATATTTAGAAAAATTATACAACACTCTTGAAGCTGGCACGACGAAATTCTGCGCAAGTATGTGTAACGTATTCATGTTAATCACCTGGAGGCAGTACTCAGTAAATAACAAGAATTAATTAAAATTATTCATTGTCTTATTTTTGATGAAAGTAAGCATTACTTTTCAACAACATATTTAATATATTAAGAAATACATATTTATCATCCACAAGAAATTTATAAGCCAAAAATTGATTTATTCCAGGCATCAAATGGGAATCAAAGCCATATAGGACGTTTGGAGAATTTGCTAAATAGATACATATTTAGAAAAATTACACAACACTCTACAAGCTGGCACGACGAAATTCTGCGCAAGTATGTGTAACGTATTCATGTTAATCACCTGGAGGCAGTACTCAGTAAATAACAAGAATTAATTAAAATCATTAATTGTCTTATTTTTGGTGAAAGTAAGCATTACTTTTCAACAAAATATTTAATATGTTAAGAAATACATGTTTATCATCCACAAGAAATTTATAAGCCAAAAATTGATTTATTCCAGGCGTCAAGTGGGAACCAAAGCCATATAGGACATTTGGAGAATTTGCTAAATATATATGTATATATTTAGAAAAATTATACAACACTCTTGAAGCTGGTATGACGAAATTCTACGCACCTATTTTATATAAACTGTTGTGTCTGTTGAGTACGTGTCCCTTCAACGACGCATATTTTCACATGGCTCCATGCAAATGATCGTGACGACCACCAGATACGAAACTATCAACCGGCGGCGTAGCGGAGCTTTGTCACAGCAATACGATATCGCCGCTCAAGATTTGAACTTCGCGACGCTGATACTGTAGGTAACACGAGACTCGCCTAGCTTCGTTTCGCAACGTGGCCAACACGAAAGGAAACTTTCCACTATACGAGTATCCAGCAGGATTTTGCAGAGCTTCGTATACTTGCTTGGTTTCCCTCGTCAAAGCATGCAACCTGGGGGTTGAACCTGGTTGTTTACAATTAGCGATGGGACTCGAAACGCTTCGAATTGATTCGAATCTGATTCGAAGCCTTAAGATTCTTAAAAATGTCTTGGAAGTCTTGACCAAATTTTTCGGCGTGCTTCTTTCGTTTCTGTGACGTCACACGTAAATCAGCTACATTGTCACACTCGCACTGTAACCCTCATGGCTTCCAAGATGATCAAGCCTTTCAAGACTTTTGAGACTACCAAGACAATTAAGACTTTCAAGACTTTCAATAGAATCATGACTTTCAAGACATGCGTTCTGGAAAATTACAAAAGCCTTCTTCGACCAGTCAACAATTCTATTCTACAAGCAGTTTTATTTTAGTCTCTTCTTGCTGACAAATGTCTTAAATACTCCCGATTGCATATGCCAGGGTAAATGATGATCAGGAAATTCAAGTGCGTGTAATCAGAAACGTGAATAATCAACGTTTCGTTATAACGTTATAATTCTTTCGCTTATCGCATGTTCTCTTTGTTCGGCTCGTTGCTTTTAAAAATGTAGAGATCGGTTTCTGGTGAAAGTATGCACCAGAGTTTTTAGCATACACAGCGCACCAAGTTTGAGAACAAAAACTGGCCACTGGTGTGCATAAACAAACGATTGGTAAAGGACGAACAATTATCTATACTCCGTTCAATTCCTTCCTTTCGTAAAAGCCTCGCAAGTGTCTTATTTCTTTTTTTTGGTTTAATTTTATTGCATGGATTTGCATCGTGTAACCGTAAACGCACCGTCGATTTCTAATCTGATCGGTATCGTCGAGTATTACCTAGAACCTCGTGTATAAGATACGGCATAATAAGTAGTTAAAGGAAGTGCAACAAAAAGGAACTATCAGCATCCAGGCACATTTCTCACAGTTTCCTAGGTGCTTCGATTTCACTTCCGATACAACATGCCATTTAAACTTAAGCAATCCTTTCTGTATAATTGTTCAGCACAGTAATTACATTACAGTAATTACTGGTACTTGGTACTTAGACGTTTCAATTCTTAATTCCTGATAAATCGTTAAGGTGTAACTGTAGAACATTAACAACATGTAGATACAATAGCGTACAAAAGTTTAAGACCAACGGGTCAAAGAACTTATAAAAATAAACGAAATTTGCATTCTGTGCTGATCAATAAATAGTCTTCTACCATAATGATAAAACAGTGTTCTACATTGTCCTCTCGTCTTAAACTTTTGTCCGCTACTGTACCTGTCAAGCTTCAATTTTCGTTAAACCAATTTCCCTACACGAATACCGCACAGAGCATGTTCTAGTACTTAGCAGCACAAAACAGAACAGCAGTTGAACAATTTTTTTAAAATTCAATCCAATCATTTTCAGCTCATCAATGGCGAACTGAAAGGATACCATGGAAGGATATCACTGCGAACTGGAAGGATAGCATGGCCTGTTTATCACTGAACGACGAATCCCCCAACGATGAACGTCGAGAGAATCATGAGAAACGAACAAGCAAGAAAATCGGACAGGATTCAACGGAGAACGTTCAGGGCGCCTTGCTGTCGCAATCGATGCTCGCTGGGCCCATGTATATGTAGGTCGTGGTGAGATAGATGGACGACGATGACGCAGATGCATGCAAAAAAGTTCGCGAGAGTATCAAGACGCTATTGGTCCTTTGCCCACGCGAATCCTTCCGGCCGCGCGTGTCTATCCAGGCCAAACACAGTCGAATCGCCAGGACGAAAGTTACCCTCGATGCAAGCGACTCGCCCTTGAGCCTTGAACTTTGTTTTCGACGGAGATGAAAGTGTGCCATCTCCTTGTTCGTTCGATGATGCTGTTCGCGTTGCATCCCCTGAAATATTTTCACGAATGCTCGCTGAACCGCATACTTGCGCACGTACTTGTGTATGTACGTACAGTAGCGGACAAAAGCTTAAGACGACAGGACAATATAAAACATAATTTTATGGTCCGCAAACATTGTTTATCTGTTCACTTTTATTGTCATTATGGTACAACGCTATTTATTGATAAGCATAGAATACAAACTTTATTTGTACTACTATTTCTTATTAATTAATTTATTTATTTTTAATATTGTTTATCAATTTATTTTTATTGTCATTATAGTAGAACACTATTCATTGATTAGCATAGAATGGAAATTTTATTTATACTGTTATTTCTTATTAATTAATTTATTTATTTTCTTTGGTCTTAAACTTTTGTCCGCTACTGTAAATACATGTCCGTGTCCCCTAAAACTTTTGAAAGAGGGATCTATATACGGGTCTGTTTTCGCGTGCAGTTGTATTATACGTTCCGTTGTACGTCACACTGTGGAATTTGCGAGTTACGTAAGATCTGCGTTAAGTTTGGAGAAAATTGGCAACAGTTCTCAGTGTAACATGTTACAAGATTCATGCTTCAATGCTCAATACGAAAGGAGACATAGTTAATGAAAGGGAATAGAAGTTTGAATGAATTGTTACCGCTGAAGCTATTAATCGTATGGAAACAATTCTTTTTTTGATTTCCACCTGAAGTGTTGGGTTTCTTAAATATTTGCTTCTTTTGTTACCATTCAGTTGCGAAAGCTATTTTCACAATGTGTAAACATATAAGTAAATTTTTGTTTCCAATTTTTCCAAGGAAGTTTTATTTCTGAATTTCTAGGACAGTGACACGTTGCATTATTATTGTTATTATTATTATTATTATTATTATTATTCGTGAAAATCATTTCACTCCTTATCGTGATTTGTTCTCAAGATAACAGAGATTAATCGACAATCGCGTGGAGATTTATCGATTTATACAAAGATTTCACAGACTGATAATTATCATCCAAAAATGGACGAACGTTGTTAAATTGTGATAAAAATACAAATTTATCAACGTTCGAATCGCAGCGCACGATAAGGATCTATCCATCAATCGTTCACGTTAAACGCAAGCGATAAAACTCGTCTAACTTTTTTTTTTCAATCAAAGATTAGACGTTTACGAAACCAGTTTCCTTCGACACTGCCTAGAAAGTGGTTAATCACGACTCAACGTCTACCGAACCAACAAAATTAAGCGATTTGCGTCCGCTACTGTATCAATTTTCTTGCTGCGAATAAACGAGCAGCTGAGAAATTCAAAAAACGTGCAACCTTTCTAGAGCACATTCGCATCTCGTGTACGTGATGGATTTTTATCATCGAGCGATATAATTCGACCGAAAAATGTCGAGAGGTTGTTATGTAATTGCGCAATTTCACAACACGCAGCTAAAACATTATCACGTTATCGCAAGGAAAGTACCGTAGGGTTACTTAATATTCAGTAAACTAATAATTCAATTAATGATTAGTTGTCGAACTCGAACTTTTATCACTGAGTGAATAAGAATATATGAGAACATGTTCTACTATTTATACAAGGGTAATGGCAAAGAATATATATAAGAATAATGCATGATTAACGAGAATGTGTCATTATACAACATAATGTTAACAACTTTTATCACTGAACAAATAAGAATATGTGAGAACATGTTCTAGTATTTATACAAGGGCAATGGCAAAGAATATATATAAGAATAATGCATGATTAACGAGAATGTGTCATTATACAACATAATGTTAACAACTTTTATCACTGAACAAATAAGAATATGTGAGAACATGTTCTAGTATTTATACAAGGGCAATGGCAAAGAATATATATAAGAATAATGCATGATTAACGAGAATGTGTCATTATACAACATAATGTTAACAACTCTTATCACTGAACAAATAAGAATATATGAGAACATGTTCTAGTATTTATACAAGGGCAATGGCAAAGAATATATATAAGAATAATGCATGATTAACAAGAATATATCATTATACAACATAATGTTAACGAAAATGTTATTGATCATTCTTAACTAAGAAGAGGGTTCTTCATTTTTAGAAAACTCGACGATTAAAAATCAAAACAATTCCCAATAATACTTCTGCGATTTGCGTACATTGGAACGCAACACATAATGCATTGTTGAAACCACGTGAAAAAAAAATCGATTCGCAATTGTAACACTCGCTGCTATAACGTTGTTCGGCTACCGTTATCTTCACAAAATATCGGTAGATACTTCGCAGCACGTGCTTATATTGCAGTCGTAAACGTGACTTCAAGCCATGGATACGTCTCCCGTACGAAATTTGACCTTGTGCTCTACCAGCCTGCGAGGTTCTTTCACTTTAACGCGCAGATTGTAGACTCAAATTTTTCTGCAATTACGTGCTAACGGGACTTAACTAAAATCTTCTTACATTGCTTGATATTACAAAAATTGCGTTACGAAAAAAGTGTTAAGAGGAAAAAGTTACGAAATTACATATTGTTTAATTATTTTTTGTCACAAAAGTTAGAATGAGATAAATTTCATGTCTTGTGTACTGTAATCATTGAAGTACAGTAGCGGACAAAAGTTTGCGACCAAAGGGTCAAAGAAGATACGTAAATTAATTAGTAAGAAATAATAGTACAAATAAAATTTGCATTTCTATGCTTATCAATAAATAGCGTTCTATCTTAATGACGATAAAAATAAAAAGATAAGCAATATGAAATTCTTATACTGTAATCATTCTAGTACAGTAGCGGACAAAAGTTTAAAACCAAAGGGTCAAAGAAGATACATAAAATAATTAGTAAGAAATAATAGTACAAATAAAATTTGCATTTCTATGCTTATCAATAAATAGCGTTCTACCATAATAACAATACAAATGTATAGATAAGCAATATTTGCGTACCATCAAATTATGTTTTACATTGTCCTGTCGTCTTAAACTTTTGTCCGCTACTGTATGCATGTTATTGAATGAGAAGACAGTGTAACAAAAACAGTACACGTGGTAGAGAACGTGTTGAATAAAACTAAACAGCTTTCAGTAGCTTTTTATTATCGCACATTACAGGAAATTACCATTTATCGTGAAGCATTGTGTATACGTTAAATTTTTTTTTATCTGATAAGTTTGCACATAAAATCGTCATTTCACGGTGTTTGTAAATTTTTCCACGTGGGTAAAGATCGCTGGTCGAAACTTCTGTTTCACAGGTACACATATTTCACGTACAATAAATAACGAGTTTTACGCACTACGGTTTCAGACGTAAATCACTCATCGTAGATACCTACGTGCCTGTTGTAGAAACAAACGGTGTTTCCTCTGTCTTCAATTATATCCACGACACTTTTCATTACACGCAATGCAAAATATGTCTATGCTTGCAAACGTAACTATACCGTTCTTTCGAATATATAAAAATTTGTGTCTTGAATCAATACTCGAAGAACATTTTCATTATATATTTTACTAGCTGTTGCCCGCGTTTTTTTTTTTTTTGATAGCGCTTGTTTCAAAATCGGCGGATTTTCAAACAAACTTTCATCCCTTGTTTTATCCCTTTGAGGGTGGAATATCAAAAAATCTTTTCTTAGCGAATGCCTACGTCATGAAAGGAACCCGTTGTCCAAATTTCATATTTCTAGCTTGAGTAGTTTAAGCTTTGCAATGATGAATCAGTTAGTCAGGATATGTATTTTTATATGTACAGATGATCATATATTATTTTAACAAATTTTCAAGGCTAGAGTTTCCACTTTCTCTGGTATTTTATAGTTAGAGAACCGGTAGCAAATACATTCTTCAACGTGTACATCAATAATTTCCATCGTTAGTACATTTTCCCATTGCCGAGTAAGTACCGTTTAACACTCTTGCTCGTAAGGTTTCCATTTTCCTGACTACATCGTAACTTCTTTTTAAGTGGGTTTGTATTATTTAAAAGAGACATGGGTAGCCTTAAGTATTCCCATTTATAAATCTGCATTCGTTAAAACGTCTAAACACCAATTTGGTTGCATGTATATTTTTCTGTGACAACGTAAACTGCTGTTATGCAAATGAGCTAATCATAGCGTTTCTTGACTTCTTACTTTTATTCGAGTGAATAAAAACTGTTAATTGCCTACACATATCTTGTACGATCGTCGAACCGAAACATAACCTCTAACAGTGTATCTGTGATACTTATGCCGGTTTAACTTGAATTGGACCATAAAAAGCGAATCCTTTTGGTCGACAAGTAGCCTTTAATCCTACCAAATACAAGTGCGTGCTCGGAGTTTATCGAGTGGCGTGTAGTTCTAATACAAAAGCGGTGGAAGTCTTGCAAACGCTGTGGCAAACGTCCAACCGGGCCCCTTAGACCTTCTTATCTTGGGAGGGGACCAGGCCACGCGAGGCCCCTCGACCTCCGGGTACACTTCCTGCCAAAAGTATACGGCATTTCTAACGTAGGTCGGGCACAGAGAGTTCTATTCTTGAGACGTCGCGACGACGTTGCGAGCTTAAAATTCCTAGCGTGCTTCTTGTCCAGATGAACGTTTCTGCGTTAGAAAAAAAGTCGAAAGCGCGTTCTTCCCTTATACGTCGTTTCATGGCCGTTCCGTGGTCTCGTTATTTTGCGATTTCCCTTTAGATTTTGCTTACGTAAGAAGTCTTACACTTTAATATGAAATAATTTAAAATAATTATATTAAGCATAGTATTGTCAATGTTGTTTTTGATTATAATTACTTGTATTGTATAAGAAGAGGTTATCAGAGTTAAAAATAAAATCTTATTAAAGTATGCATATACATATCTTTCTCGATGGGACTGATCTCAGATCAAAATGTCTCGTTCCAATAATAAAATCAATTTATCGCCACAGCTGTATTTACACTTCCATGTCTGTAATTACAGTCGATTTGCAAAGAAATTAATAGATACGTATTTATAATGCTGACTTAATTATGCTGCTTCATTTGATTCGTTGTATTTAAAATGTTTTAAAACGATGTTCACTTTACAACGCAGCCATTGCCACCAAAAATTCCACGAACGGAAACACTGTAAACTAATAATGGCACTCCTGAGTCATAGTTACAGGAAACCTTGCTTGTGACACCAAATAACGGTAACTGCGTATTTAAACAATTTCATTGAATGTTGCTCAAATGAAATAAATAAATTATAGTTTGCTTCGTTACATTAATATTTCTTTTTTATATCAATTAATGTATTAACTGTAAAAATTTAACAATATAGATTTATCATATATTCATATTCAACATCAAGCTTAATGAACATTAAATTCTTTAAACAGTTAATATCTGCTGCAATACAGTGAAAGCTGAGTAGAAAATAATCTGAATAGCAGGATTCTGTTACAATACCACTTTACTTAACCAAGTAGAAGGTATAAACTGCATAAAATAATTTATAGAAATTATCATTTAATAAAATTAATAGCTTATTCTAGTAATCATCTATAACATTGTCATTTATTGCATAAAAGAAGAACGATAAGATTCATATTTGTGACTTGTCTCAAAGGGGATGTACTTAAATTACTAGGTGACCCGGAAAACAGCAAGCTTAACCAATCGAAACTAATCGATTAAAAAGGTAAGAACGGCCTTCAGTTTAGTCTCCCAACGGACGCAATCTGGTTTTTAGGCGCGGCTACGAAGCGTCTACAAGACGGTGGTAACCGACTGCTTCAGTGGAAATTTCCATTGCAGTTGGCATGCTGTGTGGTGTGACTGTACAGTCCACCATAAAAATAATGACATTCTTGTAACAAATATTATAAATATTACAAAAAATATTCATTACTTTCTATAGTATAAATGACATAAAATATTAAATTGTTTTTATTATCATTAATACTCGAAAGTTAACATTGACATTAATACTCTATTTCTTCTTTTTCTTTTTATATTTGAAGTAGAAATTTTTTCAATTTATTAATAGCAAAGATAATAGTTCTTATAAAATTTGTATTATACAGTTACATTATAAACTGAAATTAAGCTGTAATTATACTACAATTCAAAACGTTATTTTGCATCCTCTTTGCACTATTTTTTATTTCTTATTCCAGCTAAATAACATAAGATCTGTAAGGTTCAATTACTATTTTCTGAGTAACTCTGTATTAAAACTAGTTAAATCGGTTATGAGTTTAATTATATGTATCTTTAACATACCACTATTCGATATCCACGTGGCAAGTCACGTGGTATCATTATATCACGAAAAATAATTCGTGCTTAACGTTCAATAAACTATTCATATTGTTATATCGATTTTGATTATTTCATTTCTAACATCTCAATGCACAATCATACAATATACATAATCTCAATCTTATATCCACTTTTCTATGTTTTCCTTTATACTTTTTTGGAACTGTACACAAAAATAACTCAACACAGAATATTCACGCGCATATGGTAACGTACATACATATAAATTTACAAAATTTCACTTTACCGTCTCGAACAAAGTTTCTACGAAAACTATTGTGTATTTACAACATAAGCACTAAATGTGAACATCGCAGATAGAAGGTCGATTTTGTTTGTAAAATAGACCTCAAATCATACATCAATAGAGTGCACCTCAAAATTGGCCACAAATCCATTGATAATTCCTTTTTTATCTTATGAGCAGGAAGTATAACAAATGAAGCGATAACTTTAATTTTGACTTTGAACTTATATTCTTAGCTTATTTTTAATTATAAAAAAAGAAATAACTACCATCTTCATTCAAAATTAGAATAGTAAAGAAATCCTTCTTTTCATATTATTAAAAATCGTTGAATGTTATATATCATGGTTGTAATTAATGTATTAACAGAAATTATTTTTTAAATTTTATTTTTAACGATAAAAAAAACTGTATGTATGAGAAAAGATTAATTATTAAATTTTTATATGTTATTTATATTTTATGAAATTATAAATAATTATACAAAATTATATTTGAACTTAAATAATTGTATATAAAAAATACTTTACATTATTTAAAATGCAATAAATTTAATTTTGTTCTTATTTTGTTTTCATACGTATCATTAATCACAATTATTAAATCATAATTTTATAATTTGGTTTTGCATTTAGTATCGGATAATAAACTATAATAAAATAAATTATATTAATTTTTTACGATAAATTATAACTAAATTTTTGCAGCAACAAGAATCTCTGAAAGTTATAGGGGAATGAAGAAACTTCCCTAGTAGAACAAAGAAGACAAAAAGTGGAATAGGTAGTACCACACTTTAAACATGATGTCTCAGAACGATCAGCTGTTGTGCACTATACAACCCGCCAATCAGCTGATGGAACATTTACAAAAAAATTAATTTTCGATCAAATACAATAACAAGTAGTGATTATTTGACATTTTGTTATGATCTTTAAAATGATGTATTTTAATAGTATTATTATATTCATTTCTTGAATGTAAAATACAAAACAATATATCAGTAGTATTAGTAGTTGTTTTCTGAACGCAGTCTGATTCTGTGGTTCGAAATTTACAAACTTTGAACTCTTAATGAGGAAGTGTTGGCTGTCCTTTCTATCTACCTTGTTTCGTACGTAAATGTAAATTATATATAAAGAATTTAACTTACCTCTGACTCAGCGATTCGATGGTTGTATGTTATTCATGTGAACGCTTCTTATTGTAAGGTAAATTGCGATACGAAACTCGATCGATCCACAGCGTGTCATAAAAATAGTGAAATAAGAACTATATTCGATAGTTGCACGTATTATTCGAGAAAAGCAATATTCACGGTGATCACAGTAATCGAATAAAATTTTCGAATTTATTTCCATATTTGATCATCGATAAACTGGATTCTAGTTAATAGAATCGAATCGACCTAGTACGTATTACCTGCCACGCAGCTATACACATCACAATGCAGCGATATGATGTCCATGCTGTTGTCAAATTATTATTTTTCGGATGGAGTACCTGCATTAGCAAATCATAGAAAGAAGAGAAGTCGTTTACCAACCAAAGTGCGATGGTGTACACGTGCAAGTGTCAAAAACGATCTCATCATGTAGTTTTACAGACAGCTGGAGAAGATGCTTTGGCATATTCAAAATTCTATTCAGTTTAGTAGAATTCGATGTTTTTGACTAGACAACTGTGTTTTTTTGAAAGGAATTTCATAAAACGTAACAGCATTAAGATGTCCACATCAAAACTAAGCATGCAAGATAAAAAGGACTTGGACAAGTTCACCAAATTTTTGGCATTAAAAGCTGCTCAAATTATAGTGCAGTCGAGGTCAGGAGAAAAGGTCAGCACAAAGTGCAAGCCAAATTCATCTGTAACAGATTGGGTAAGCTCTTCTATTTATGACAACTATAAGCATATATGTTCTATTAAATTATTTATTTATTATTCTTTTCTTCAGAATTTCTTCCCAATCTAGAATTAATCTATATTCTTTTTATACAATATACCTGAATAATACTTTATTAACCCTTTTACTGAAGATAGTTTGAAAACAAATGATGTAATGAAAAGTATATATATTACCAGTATTATAATTTGTTTTAGAGCTATACTCCCCAATTTTTATATACATCTTAAACACATTTGAAAATGAAAATTTTTTTAAACGTATATGTTAATTTTGATTATATTTATTATAATGGATTAATCAAAATGTTTACAGTTTTCTACATATGTATCCTTTCATTGTACAGTTCAACCTAGCTATTCATGATGTACCAGAAGTTTTAGCTGAAGCTAAAAGAGCACTATGTGGAGAAATAGTAAATTCAACTATACCTCTTTGCATTGAAATTTCATTAAGAACGGTAGAAGGTGACACAATGGTTTTAGAAACATGGAGCCTAGGAGTTTTACCAGAGCATAGTGATTCTACTGTGAGAGTGACACATACAGTATATAATAGAATGGGTATCTTACTCAAATCATTATTATCTGTGTCAAGAATTACCCCAGCTTACAAATTGAGTAGAAGACAAGGTCCAGATTCCTATGTTATTTGTTATAGAATTTATATGGGAGAGCCTCAATTACATACACTAGGTATAGAATTAATTTTACATTAAAATTTGATTTATCTTCTTTAGAAAATTCAGTAGTCATTGTTTTGCTTGTAATGTTGAAAATTATGATTTTATTGCAATTTTTGTAGGTGATAATTATAAACATGTTAGGGTGGGTCAGTTGTGTACACCAGTGGGGACAATTCATTTATCAGTATCATACAGAACAAAAATGACTATTTCTCCTACTCATACTGGTCGTGATTCAATAATGCTGAAAAGTGATCATTTTCATTCTGATTTAAGCCCCCGTCATGCAAGATATCAACAAAGGTAAATTCTTTAAATCATGCCACTTGTTTTAAATATTAAATTTGTTCATAATTATACTTATATTTTAGCGAAGAAACGTCGAAATCACTTAGTGATACCATTAAAGTTGGAGCGTTTGTAGTCAATAAGCCTGTTACTGTTAATGAAGAGGATTTTGTTATACCAGATGTACCCTTCAGTTCTTTATTAACTCCTAGACAAATTTCTCCACCTCCTGCTTCAGTGGCTGAGACTACAAATACAAAGACTGCAACAACAATTACTACTACAGATAGCAGTAATGGAAACAATGAAAGACTTACAAATGATAACACAACGTCGAAATGCAACTCTCAAAATGGATCGAGAAGAAGTAGTTGCTCAATGACTAGTGCCAACGACGATTTTATTATGGTAGATTTGGTAATTAACGTTCCTCTCTTGATAGTATACAAGAAATGTTTGATTTGTCTAAACTCTTCAAATATTACAATTGCAGAAAACTCCATTTGCTGTAACAAACACCAATAGCGATTTGGGAGCATTTTATCGCGAGTGTCAAAGTGCACCCCAATTACAAGCTTTTATGGAAGAAAGAACACTTGCAGAACAAGTAGGAGATCTTACTAAGCAGCTGGAAACATTTGAAACAAATATGCGGCGGTATGAAGATATTCTGTCGTCATTATGTCAAACAGAAAATAATAACTAATATCAGAATTAAACAATGCAATGTTAGGTGCTTCAACAAAAAACATTAATATATACAACCAGTATATAGCGTCTCGACATAGATTTATGCGATTTTCATTACACGCATCACAATATTTCAGCAAGAGCATTTCGATAAAATTTTAAGCCAAATGCTATCACTGCTTATGATCAATTATAAATAAATTGGATTTATCAATTTAATACGATGTTTATCTATGAAGTATAAAAATAAAAATAGTTTGACTCTATTGCCTGCCAATGTACATGCATTTGGCTTGATACATGTGGCTTGTTGACGTATCTTTTTTTAATCATTCTTATATCATTTCTTTACCATATTACCAATGATCAGAAATTTTTCATTTTAAATCATCTTAACTTATTTGTTTCTATGTTATTTTGTAATTTTCGCTCGCATAAATTGTATCTTAAAATTTGTTGTAAGTCGAATGTATACTATTTGTTGAATAACATATGAATAGTAAAAATTCATAAATAATATCAACGATAATTAATTAATATATTTTGAAACTTTAATTAATTTATTGCTTGTACATAGTGTAAATTGTACTTTAGTGTTGTAATATTAATTGATGATTATGAAAGGATTATATAACTTTTTCATGTTTTATTATTCCAACCACTTAATAAATCAGGCTGTGCTGGCAATTTGAGTAAAACTTTTATGCTTAAGACGCTACGCGCAATCCTTAATTATGATTATTTAATCAACTACTCTTAATTATAAGATACTATGTCTGTAGAGTAATAAAAGATTGTACAAAAATCGGAAAATGGAAATATTTTTATATAAATACTTTTGTATAGGAAGCTTTTAATATGATTATATTTAAACCATAATTTTAATAATCTTTCATAAATCTTTGTGTTAAATATAATTTTAACAACAACAGTACTTCATAATCAAATTTCTAAGCTATTGAATCGAATACAATTTGTTTTTTAATTATTTAACTTTCTTGAATCTTAATGTTTTATTATGAAGAAAACTTCAAAAGTAGCAATTATTTTATTGAAAAGGTTTTTTTTTATTAAATATACATTTATTTTCGTTTTTATACAACTGTTTTAAGCATTAATAAAAGAAACAATATTTGTCATGTTGTAACATCAAAATGCTATTCATTTTGTAGGTATATCGATTTAAATTGTTTAAAAAAAGTAAGTTGTTCAAATGATGGCGAATGAGTATTATATTTTGGAGTGTCGTAAATAAATGAAACATGGCGGACTCAGCAGGCAATTGGTGTCTTATCGAAAGTGATCCTGGTGTTTTCACGGAATTAATAAAAGAATTTGGTAAATTTTATTTAATTTTGTACGCATTTATTTGCAAATGCTTTGATTGCGTTGAAAATTATTTACGTACATATGATTATATTAGAAAAACTTTATACTTATTGACAATTGCTTAAACTCCTTACTAAGATCCTATATTTATAACATATTTAATATAATTTTTTTTTATAGGTGTACAAGGTGCTCAAGTAGAAGAATTATGGAGTTTGGATGATGAACAGTTTGATAATTTGAAGTAATTAATTTGTATGACAATAACCTATTTTAGATTGTATTCAAACTACTTTTTTTACAAAGCTGCTATCAACCATCTAAAGCTATAATAAAATTCAATATAGTTTTAAAGTCAAGATACAGAATTATAAATTTTCCTTTTTTTATAATACAGTGTATGCTAACAATATTTTGTTTTATTTATTAGGCCTATACATGGCTTGATATTTTTATTCAAATGGGTACAAGATGATGAACCCTCTGGAAGTATTGTTGTAGATAACAGATTGGATAAAATATTTTTTGCAAAACAGGTATTTTTTATGATACTTATTAGGGGTCATAATAGTAAGAGTTACAAGATGAAAATGTTCAAAATTATTTTTAGGTAATTAACAATGCATGTGCAACACAAGCAATATTAAGTGTATTATTAAATTGTAAACATTCTGATGTATCATTGGGACCAAATTTGGAAGAATTTAAAAATTTTTGTCAAAGTTTCGATGCTAACATGAGAGGACTTGCTCTTAGTAATTCAGATGTGATAAGAGAAGTACATAATTCTTTCTCAAGGTACATATGATATTTAATTATTTATTATACATATTAGTAATATTGGGTATGAATTATATCATGCAAAATCAATATTATTTATTACAGGCAGACAATATTTGAATATGATTTAAAACAAGCATCTAAAGATGATGATGTATTCCATTTTGTAAGTTATATTCCTATTGATGGACGGTTGTATGAGTTAGATGGATTAAAAGATGGACCAATGGATTTAGGTCCTTGTCCACCTGGTGATCAATGGGTTCAAGCAGCAAAACCTATAATACAAAAAAGAATAAATAAGTAAATATTCTATATACTTAGTTTTTATGTTGTTTTATACAGGAATTACATAGTTTATGTTTATAGATATAATGAGGGAGAGATACACTTTAATTTAATGGCAATAGTAACAGATAGGAAAATGCTTTATGAACGACAAAAAGCGAATGTTTGTGATCCTTCAGAGTTAGAGCGTTTACAAACGTTAATAGAAAAAGAAGTCCGAAAATCTAAACGATATCAGATTGAAAATATTAGAAGGAAACATAATTATTTACCATTAATAATGGAGTTACTCAAAATGCTTGCTAAGGAAGGGAAGCTAGTACCTTTATATCAAAGAGCAAAGGAAAAGGCACTAGAAAAGGAATCAAAAAAAAATAAAATTTAATTTTTAATTTTCTGAATTGTATAACAAAAACATCAGAATGTATGTATGATGTATAAATATTATTCAATAAATTGTAACAATGACTTTTTAAAAATAGATGTAAATATTATGTAAATTTCTTGGATTATATTTCAGAAACTATATTTTTATTCTATAATTTCGTCATCTTGTGGTATTTCGTGCACGATTTTAACTTTTCCATTATTATAAGAAAGCCTAGGTAAAAATTTATCATTCAAGTCATTCTTTATGAATTGTATTTTTTCATGATATAAGTACTCTGCAATATCTAAAAAATATAATGCTAAAATTATTGTTATAAAAAAAAACAAGTAAATTTATATAATTTAGAAACCTACCAGGAAAATAGGTTGTACCCGTTTGTGTAACACCTTCTTGTACGAGGTAAAGAAATGTTCTACATAAGAAAATAGAAGTAATTCCATCAAAATATTTCGCAACGTTCGACCAGACTATTTCTCGAGTATTCGAAATTCCTTTTCCATAAATGCTATAACATAATAAGTTTGTTACGTTCTATGTTATAATATATGTACTAAAACAGACAAATATACTTATTTTATAAATTATTAAACTTATATAACTTACTATTCAATTAATTTTATTTTTATATCATTTAAATAAATAGGTTCTGGACAAAATAACTGCATATGCAATTGATTTATCCAGAATGATCTTAATACATTATTATCTATTTTTAGCTTTTGTTCTAACTTTTTCCAAACTGGTTTTGGAATGATAGCATCTTTTAATTCTTTTATGTCTTCACATAATGTTATACTCATGACAGTTTTTATAAACTTATTAATTAAAGGTAATGTCCATTTAACCTTAGAAGATGCTAAAATTAATTTCAATTAAATTGTTTTTTTAGCTGAAGTTATAAAAACTGTAATTTTATGTTTAAAAAGCTCACTTGTTTCATTTTCGTGCATTTTTTTAATCAACTGATAACGATTCCAAACTGAAAAGGGTGAACGACCTAACATTTTACCTAATTTAATAAACACTTTATCCAATTCCTTTCTCGTTTTATTACCCTTCAAATAAGATAGAATTTTCGCATCTTCAGAGGAAGTATACCTGTAAAAATATATAAAAAATATGAGATGAAAGTTTAAATTATAGTACGCAATTAAATAAACATTTTTAATATTGTACCTTTGAAAACTTTTTTCATGATTCCCGTAAAGATATCTAAATCTATGACAAACACTGAATAAGCTTCTCCATGGTAATCCATTTGCTAAAAATTGAATAAATCTTTGTCTTTCTTGCATGCTTCTTATATAAAACTTATTACCATATTTTATTTTAATAAATGGTTGTACACACTTAACATCCCAGTTATGAACCTATGTATGAAACAAAATTAATAGAAGAAATAGATAGTGGAGTATTATACATTTAATAAACATACTTTACAAAAAGCTTTCCAATTATTTATTATAATTTCATCTTCATTAGGTGAGAATGAACCACTTTTTAATGGTCCATGTTTCAAAAACTGTTTCCTTTCTATTTTTGTTAATGGTTTTGTACCTGCTGTAGATTCAACTTTATGTTGCATTGGTACGTTATGCATTAATTTGATCTTTAAGTTATATACTGCCTGAAAGAATAATAAATTAGTATAATAATTGATGTATAATATAAAATATTTTGAAGTAGATTACCTCCATTTTATTTTTAGGTAATATCTCTTGATTTTCCTCTTCATCATCATCATCATCATCATCATTATCATCCTTATCATCATCATTACCATCATCATCAATGAGAATCTCATAATCATCATCATCATTGTCATTTTTTTCTTCTTTTTCTTCTTCTTCTTCTTCGAATAATACATCAATGTCTAATTCTCCTAAGATATCCTTTATATCATAGTTTTCATTATTGGATTTTTGTTCTGTCTTTGGCTGAAGTTTAGCATTTGTTTGTTTTATTTCTTGATTTTTTTCATTTACTAATGTTGTAATAACTTCATCACTGTCACCAATAAAAAGAGGATCAACCTCTGGATCTTTGGACATTTCTATATATTGTTCATCATTTTGGGTTGCATTATTAAAAGTTGAACAAAAAAAGCTTGTACTCAATTTGGATTCTTCAAAGGTCATTACAGAATCCAAGTCATGCAACATATCAATAGGGTCCACATCATTTAAATTACTATCATATAATTCTGATTTAAGTACATCAGATAATTGATCACAATCACTAATGTCAATGTCAGGTTTTATTTTTTTCTGCTTATTAGGTGTATTATTGCAATATTCACTTTTTCTTTTACATGTTGTAGGTGATCCTGGTGAAGTCTTAATATTATTTGAAATCCAATTCACTGAATTTGTATTTGAAGTACTAGAATTAAAAACTTGAGGGTTATCTGTATTTTCTACTTTAATATTTTCAGTGTTTTGAGGGTCTTGTAATATAATCTTTTTCTTAGGGGTCATACATAAATCTTCTATTTTACGAATACTAATTTTTGAATTGTTAGTTTTATTTTTTATCATATGTTTATTGCTATCTGTTGTATGTTCTATGTTTTCTTTTAAATTTAAACGTTTATCCTTACTTTTAACGTTTGGACTATTAATATTAGTTGGAAATTCTTCATTAGTATTAATTATTTTATTTGGCATACTTTTTATAAATGTATTTCGTGTCAATGTTTCATCTGTTTTATTTACCTGCTCTGTACTTATATTTACTCCTTGAGAAAGTTTGCTATCATTTAATAATTCATTATTTGACATATTTTCTTGTATTCTTCTATTTTTTAAAGAGCTTGATTTTTTTTTCTTTGATATTGAACCCATAGTTGTTTATAAACACTATTTTCATTTTAAATGGAAAAAAAAACGTAAATCATTTAATTATGTAAACAATAAATATAAATACTTTACAAAATTAAATTTCAACCGAGTAAAACAAAAAGTAATGTGCACAGTTATCTCTTGCTTTAAGCATATTAAAAAAATATAGTTATAATATTATGCTAAGACGGCTTTTTCAAATACTTAATTTTTAATCAACAGTTATTAGTTATTAGTAAAAAATAACTAAGCTTACGTTTTATATATTTTGTCAAAACAATGTAGTAAAATATATATAAATTACAAAATTATTTAATAAGTAAATAAATATGTTTTACACATTTTGTTATTTTATTTTCAATATTATATAATAACGCGCGACACACCAAGCAATGCAGTTACGTTTGAACAACTCTGTGTTATACAACGCACGTGTAAAAACATTTATGTACAACTTCACGTCTGTGATGTCGGACTGAGGACGGAAGTTCTCGAAAACACCCCCTTCTACTATGTACACTACCACAGAAGACGCGTGTAGGTAAGCTCAGCGTTTCGAACGCTTCGAAAAATCGAGATACCGGGAATTGTATTTGCATTTTTTTAAATAGTCAAAAAGTAGATACAACTTCGAATTATAGAAATAACAGCTATAAAGGTTTTTAAATTAATTTACGAATGTTATATCATACCATTTTATTTTCTTGTTTTTAATTAATGCTTTACTTTTTCTATACGTTGCAGTTCAATAAATGTTTGCGTACATACACATACAGTTAAGCATTAGCAACTTATAGTGGCAAACAATAATTATACAATTTATTTTTTTGTAATATATAAAATCATTTTTAAATTTCCCGCATATCTAAACAATTTTAAAAACGTTAATGCTGCCATCTCTCCAAAAAGTATCGAAACTGGTAACAAACCTTTATCGACAAGTAAGTAAAAGTGGTAACTGACTTTGATGCGGCCTGCCATCTATCAAAGAAACCCGCAAACAACTCGCACATTTTTACCAACAATAAAAAGAGACGGAGAAAGAATGACATAGCTGCGCCATCTGCACGGTAACCAATCGAATTACTTCGTTAAAAGTTTCAACCATTCTTCAATAGATGGAGCGGCAAACTGAAGTTACTTTATGCGCGAAAATTTAAAATCGCTTTCTTCGCTTACCTCCTTATCGAATTTTACTACAAAAATCGAGATTTTGTATCAGGAGAACATAACAACCGAGGAGGTGGCACGGAATATTTTTCTCGGAACGTGACGTCATTTCTCGGAATTTCGTGATTTCTCGGAACGTGACGTCATTTCTCGGAATTTTGTGATTTCTCGGAACGTGACGTCATTTCTCGGAATTTCGTGATTTCTCGGAACGTGACGTCATTTCTTGGAATTTCGCGATTTCTCGGAACGTGACGTCATTTCTCAGAAATTCTCGGGCGCGGAATTTTTGAATCGCAATCGAATTTTGCTGCAAAAATCGAGATTTTGTATCAGGAGAACATAACAATCGAGGAGGTGGCACGGAATATTTTTCTCGGAACGTGACGTCATTTCTCAGAAATTCTCGGGCGCGGAATTTTTGAATCGCAATCGAATTTTGCTGCAAAAATCGAGATTTTGTATCAGGAGAACATAACAATCGAGGAGGTGGCACGGAATATTTTTCTCGGAACGTGACGTCATTTCTCAGAAATTCTCGGGCGCGGAATTTTTGAATCGCAATCGAATTTTGCTGCGAAAATCTAGATTTTGTATCAGGAGAGCATGATGACTGAGGAGTCGGCACGGAATGTTTTTCTTGGAACTTCGCGATTTCTCAGAATTTTCAATAGATTTCATTACTTTTTTTACTTTTTCGCGTCTTTTACTAATTTTTGCAGGATATTGTTTATTATTGTCTTAGATAAGGTAGGAGGGGGAATAAATGATAAACTATTGTAATACTGTTAAATTAATCTGATTTATTATGATTTTTGTAAAATACATTGTATAAAATAATTTTACAATAAATAATCTGATTTTGTAATGTGTGTATCATTTCTTCTGAAGATTTCCGATGCTGGGAGTTATCCCGTTGTTCATTTCTAGGTCCAGACGAGTACTGTAACAATATTTATTTTCATATGCAATAATATTAATCATTCAAATGTGTGATAAAATTTATAAATCGAAAACCAATAATTGCAACTGTTACTACAAGTTTCAAAATGTCACGGTGCAAGCTTTTAGGATACTAAATTACTCCCGAAAAGTATCTGTTGCGACTTGAAAATTATGTTATTAAAAAATTATATGTGAACGTATGCAACGCATATAAAAGTGTGCATATTTCAATCAAACAGTTTATTGGATAACACGATAATACAACTTAATGTTCTCTATATGTTGAATAATAGCACTGTATAACTGCGCTATACTTACCTTACCTTTATTTTAAAATTATTAAATGACCAACAAATTGCAGATTAGAAGTTTTATTCAAAATTAATTGAACCATAAATTTCTTGCGCAGTTCTTAGCTTGGTATGGTATTCCACTGATTACTCAACGGAAAACCAACACCAATTACCAGGTCTCACCACGAGGAGGTGACTGCACTTCGAGACCCACCCACCCTGCCCCCCAACCCAACACCCCCTTCCCCTGTACTTTTACCCCAGCGCCAAGACCCGAATACCTAAAAAATCCCTCACCCTTATACTATTACCGTGATCCCCGGAACGCGCACCCACAAAACCCCTCACCCTTATAATATTACCCTTGATTCCCGGAACCCGATGCCGACAAAACCGGTTTCCCTCAAACGTGATCTTAACCTCTATACCCATAGAACCCCAAGCGTGCCTGCTCACCGAATTTTCTAACCCCGCCATCCCCACGGCCCATACCCGTTGCCCTAACCAAAAAAAGTCCGAGTCCAGCCTGGTTATAACCTTTCAACGAAACAAGCTCCGCGTCAACGGAGGGCCCTGAGTGTATATACGCGCTAGAAACAGACTGGCCCCCGAACTGAATGTACCAAAATGTACAGAATTGAACCAATAAACCAAACTCCGCATAAACGGAAGGTTTGCGCCCACCCCCCACCCTACCGTATCCCCCCACCACCCTACGGCCCCTTAACCCACCCCCGGACTCCGATAGCAAATAAAAAAGCTAATAAAAAAGCACCCCAATTCAAAGTGGCTATAACGCTAAAACGCACTCAAGCTCCGCGTGAACGGAGGACCCTGAAATGCTGGAAGGATCACGCCTCTGCACGACGGCCCCCGGCGGTGGGGTCGCATCACGGCCACATTGATTATCTAATACAAAGTACTATAAGTACTATAAGACTACTCTACTAAACCAAACTCCGTGTGAACGGATGGTTTGAATCCACTCCGGGTGAACGGAGGGTTTGAACCCACACCCCGTTGTCCGCGACCCAAATACCCACAAAGCCCCCACCCTTATACTATTACCGCCTGATCCCCGGAACCTAACACGCACAAAACCGCTTACCCTTAAACGTGATCCTAACCTTTACACCCCTCGACTCTAAACCCATAAACCCCTTAAACGCGATGCACCCTAGTCTCATACCCCTAGCAAAAAACGCCCCGAGTTCGACTCCCACAACCCAGACCGATTGGTTGGCGTCCTGTATTCCTACACCGATTATCTCTATACCTTTGCCCTACTAATACCCCTTGACTCTACACCCATAGAACCCCACGCGCGCCTGCTCACCGAATTCCCTAAACCCACCACTCCCACAACCCTCGCGCGCGTTAACCTAACCAAAAAAGCCCGAGTCCAGCCTGGCTATAACCTTTCAACGAAACAAGCTCCGCGGTAACGGAGGGCCCTGAGTGTATATACGCGCTAGAGACAGACTGGCCCCCGGACTGAATGTACCAAAATGTACAGAATTGAACTACTAAACCAAACTCCGCATAAACGGAGGGTTTGCTCCCACCCCCCTCCCCCATATACCGTATACCCCCAACCCTACGATCGCGAAACCCACCCCCGGAATACGCTAGCAAATAAAAAAGCACCCGAATGCAACGTGGCTGTGACCTTTCAACAAACAAGCTCCGCGTGAACGGAGGGCCCTGAGAGTATATACGCGCCACGGCCACGCTGACTGCTGGGCAAAAGGTACCAAATTTAAAGGTACTTACAGACTACTACTTTACTAGACCAAACTCCGCGTGAACGGAGGATTTGAATCCATCCCTTAAACCGCGTACCGCGAACGTTACGACCGCGTACCCCAGCGTCACGACCGCGTACCCCCAACGTCACGACCGCGAAACCCACCCCCGGTACCCCTAACAAATAAAAAAGGACTCGAATGCAACGTGGCTGTGACCTTTCAACAAACAAGCTCCGCGTGAACGGAGGGCCCTGAGAGTATATACGCGCCACGGCCACGTTGACCACTGGAAAAAAGGTACCAAATTTAAAGGTACTAGCAAACTACTACTTTACTAAACCAAACTCCGCTTAAATGGAGGGTTTGAATCTAGATTCTCCCTACCCTTTATTAACCCCCTATCCTAAACTCTCTAAATTGTAAACCCCTAAACCCTTCCCTCGTAGATCCTACTTTCCCTAAGTCCTAAATTGGTAGAACCTATACACTGACTATTTTCGAAACTCTCTGAAAAGCGAAAAAACCGTGGGCAAACCCTACAAACTGTTCTAATTCGCGGTACTAATTTCCGAGATCTTCCGGCAGGCCTCTTCGTGACTTCATTGAGCGAAACATCTGTGGGAAACCGAAACGAATACGAAATAGAAAATGCAATACGTAAAATATATGAAATATTAAAACTAATTTATAGGTTGTAGCATTTAAATATTTTTTACTTTGTTCGGATTCTATTTTTTTTAACATAGTTCGTCAAATTATAAATTTTCCTAAACTACACGTTCGCTTAGAAATGTTTGAATATTCCGTACGTTAGTTAAAAAATAGCTTCCGGAAAACTAAACAATTCTGAGAAGTTTAACAGATCTTGCGAAGTACCCGAAAGAGTACTTATACTAATCAATAATTTAAAAAATTTTTTAATTAAAACGTTGAAATTAAAAAATTGATTATCACTTGTAAATTAAGAATTTTTATGTTCAAATAATATTATAATTCTTTGGATGTTAACAGAGATAGTTTAAGCATTTATCAAAATAAAGTGACAATTTTCAAAAAAGAAATATTAGCCTCCAATGATGCAAAACATTAATTTAATAAGTTTGAAATATTAAATAAAATAAAATATTCATATCAGAAAACTTGAGAGGCTGTATTAATTTGCAACACTAATTTAATAAGCTTTAAGTTTTAATTAAAAGTTGAATATTCGTAATTAAGATTTAAATATTCGATGAAGTACTTTATATGCTCTCGAAAATGCAAGTAGAAACGATAAAAAAGATTTACTGCTTGCATTAAACAATAAATGACCCAAATATCAAGTAGTACACAGGAATGTTTTAATTATTTGAAAATTGAATATTCAAAACTTGTTGCACAGAATAGTAATGTATTTCATTTGGAAACGAAATCTGTGTTAGTACTTCTCGATTTTGGACAATAGTGTACAATATTTAAAGAACACATAGCGAGCATAGTGACAAAGTAAAATAAAAAATGGTAGTCCATCGTAGAACAGAATGCCTATTCTAATATTGACCACCATTACGTTGCAGCCCTCTTCGTGACAATATGTCGGGCCTCTTCGAAGATACAGCTGTAGATTTCCTTTTTCTTCGGCAAGCAGATGAGAATGAATTCGACTAAACAGTTGCAGCAACTCGATATTAAACCATAGATGTTTATGCATTAATGGAAAATTCAAATAAATGTAGAAGCACGAAATACACTCAATGTGCAAGGTATAAATTTTTATTTAAGCTCGATTCCTTTAATTGAACTAATAAAAATATTAATTTGCATAAACATCCACAATTTCTTTATGAATTTTCGACTATTACCTACGTACGTGAAAAAAAAGCTTCCGGACTAAACAACTTCGAAAGAACAACAGATCAAATAAAGAATCCAAAGAAGCATTAATTAATGAATTTTTAATTTATAGATATTCCTAAATTCAAGACTATAATATCTGAATGAAAATTTTCGAAGTAAATTAAATCTCCTGAATTGCTTACTTCTAAATTTGTATAAAAGATATGTAATTAAATTGAAGATTCAAACATATACTTAATTTTGAGCTGACAAAAAACAATATTTTGAATTTAAAGTGGAGCTTGTGTCATGAATAATTTGCTAGTCTATTACATGTAGCGGCCACCGCTCAAGCATCCGAAGTTTGATACCGAGGAATAACGAATATGCACGAAGAAAATATTGCAATTCGACGCCGAACAACGAAATTGAAATATTGAATTTAAAAAATTGATATGTATAAGAATGGATGCTAAAACGGCCAGTACTACACATAAAAACTGAACACAAAAATATGACTAACCTTGCGTCTTCATGTGTGCTATGAATCCCAGCTAAAAATGTAATTAGTAACATAGCTAACGGTCTAACACTTTTTTCAGAGAAGAGGGTAATAAAACACAAGGAAGGGTATTATTTATTTTATTCACTTTATTTATTTCACACATTTTATTTATTTTATTATTAGGATGGAGAAATGGAAAGGGAAGGGGCAAATATTCAGAGCTAGGTAAAATTCGGAGAAGAGAATATTTCGAAAACGGACTTTAATATTTTCAATATTAGTATGACGCTATTATTATATGTTACTTCAAAATTTCATCGAATCGAATTAACTATTATATTATAATGTACTTATATATTAATATAATTAAAATATTAATATATGCATATTAACTAATTCATATATGACGCTTATACTTTATTATAAAATTTGAATATAGAGTAGACTGCATTCTATTGACTACATGAAATGTTTTTCCAAGCTCTGAATGAACATATTAAAGAAACCCTCGAGTGGTAGGATTATCGAAGCAACAATTCTAAGAATCGAAAACAATAAACAAGCGTTGAACAGCTGTCGCTTCGATGCCACCTGCCAGCTCGTCGCGAAATGCTTTCTTGTTTCGAATATGTAAGCAAGCTCGACGTGCTTTCAAAGTTTTTACGTATAACAGATAGAAACTTTATTATGAAATAATATGAAATTCTAATGAAAATAATAATATCGAATAAAATGAAATGCACATGAATAATTATTAAACTATACGAATCAAAAATGTACGTATACAATAAATTTATGCAAACGCGAGACACAAGAAAGCCCTAACAAATAATATATCAATATATACGAGTAATAAAATACTCGTGGTCACTATGCTCGCAATAATAAGCAAAAATACAACCAATTCCCGTGTCGTTTCGGACCATTCGTCCTACGACATGATTGGAAACCGGAGGAACAATGAAATATGTGACTCACCGTATGGCGATTAGCATCACGCGTCTTCTATGGTCCCCATAGCCTGCACTGGGTAGATCATCAGTAGCATCAGTAGTATCCAGGATGCAGTCCTATATCCAGGAACCACCACTCGTTAATAAAAAAAATAAGATAAAAGTCTAACACTTCCGGTCGCGAAATACTGTACGCGAATTGAATTTGTATCGAATCGGTGATATAAAAGCAAATAAAAATAAAAACCTAACACTCTCGATCATTAATGGTAGCGAACGGGTTAAATTACGCGAAATTACGAAACTATAACCCGTAAAAATGCGTTTATGATTGGCGATTATGCGAGACGCGTTTCGTTTGACCTGTCAAACGTCCGTACGCGATGGCGTCCCACGCCGGAAAGGGTCACCTCGGCTGGCGTCACGAACCTGCAGCCGGCCGCGGCTGCGCAGAACGACTCAGCGCGAATTTGAAATAAGTAAAGGTACGGTATTGTCGCTAATGTAAAATAACGATTAATATAAATTAATTGAACGATAACGCGTATGGAATATTATATTCATTTCTTATAAATTATCTGTATTTTTCCTATCTAGAAGAGTGTGTTCATAAATAATCCTGCGATATTTAGTTTTATAATTCTATTTGCTTGTCACTTCGTAACGAATTTTACAGATTCAGTAACTTTTTACATTTAAAATAACAAATGAAAATAATCGTGAATTTCTAATACAGAAGGATTGTGTAGAACCGAAATTGTTCATTACTTTTTTTAATTATACATTATGAATAGAAATGCTAAAAATTGAGACACATTTCCTTTTACTGATTAGAATTTCCTTAGCTTCATAGTAAGCATTAGAATTGTTTTATTAATAGAAATGTATTTTTTCAGTGTGTGTTAAGATGAATACAATGCACTTCATCGATCATACTCATTGTCTCCGAATGAGAACTCATCCGTACGTATACGTCGCTACATGTAAAATGTGCCCTGGTAAGAATCCAACCACATTGGATTTCAGCGCTTCAAGAGCGAGAGAGAAAGTCTTTCATTTTGTTTTCTCTCTCGATTTCCCGAAGTCGTCCGAAACGCTGAGTTCACTTACACACGTCTCCTTCGGTAAGGTGCGTAGTGGAGGGGGATGTTCTCGAGAGCTCCCGTCCTCAGTCTGATCCTCAAATTGATTTGAATATACACGAAGTTAGCTAGTAATCTGCGAATGTACTGACGCATCATCGTATCCAAACTACATTGTTAACAATTTATTCAATTTGTAATTGTTTGCTTTAAGATTTTAACAAGTGATGAAGCATATCTTTTTAATTTTATATGTAATATGTGTAAAATTTATATGTGATTGTTTAAGTATCAATTAAAATTATTTACAAGTTAAAGTTTTATGGAATATACGATAAAGCGCAAATAATTTAAATTGAAATGCTATGAAAACAATTAATTATTATATAGTAATTCCTCAGTATAAATGAAAAGTGTAATAAAAACGGACGCAAAGATTATAAATTATTGTGTGTATTGTGACTAATGAATGTTTTATAAAGACGCATTTGAGTTTTCATAATTACAATACATTCATTATTTTTTTAATTCTGTTTATAATTTAAATATGTTTTCCATAATATCCAACGTACGGAAAATTTTAGAAGATACTATAGGTAAACATATTTTACATATGCATGTTATTATTGCAATCTTATTCTATGCATACAAGCAAAAATACTAACATAAATAATTTACAAGTATAAAAGTAAAGATTTATGAGCACATTTAAATAATAAAAATGCTTCTTAAAACTTTAATAAAATTTTTTAAAGAACTGTTTTCTTAATTTCGTATTAATTTTATACTACATTTATCTTTTTTGTTCCCATATTTTATTATTATAACTTCTACATAAAAATTGTATAATAATTATGTATTTGCATTTACCCAATAATTATATGTGTTTTAGTTGAATATATTGATGTGGATTTTACACTTTGGTTATCATGGCTTTTAATGCCACTTCTAATAACATTTTTACTCCCACTTGTGATTGTAGTATTATTTTACTTAACTGCATTAATATTATATGTATACAGATTACACAGGTAGGTTTTTATTTACATAAATACAAATCAGAAATTAGTTTTATAACTAATATTTTATATTGTATTAATAGAGTTAGATTAAGAAATGCATATGGAACGGATTGGAGGAATGCAGCTCGTAATGTAGTAGCTGCAGTTTGGGATGCTCATGGTTGGATCTGGTATGGTAAGTTACAAATTAGATCATGCATTTAATTTTATGATGTAAAAGTTTATTACTTTCTTTTAACAAGTCATTCCCTTCATAAATGTACTTCTTGATAAATGTTGTACAAAGCTTTCAAATTTATAGTATTTATGTAAACTTTCTTACAGGGTATGAAGTAGTTGGGTTAGAAAATATACCACAGAATGAACCAGTGCTTTTTGTATATTATCATGGAGCTCTTCCCATAGATCTTTATTATTTTATATCTAAAATATTTCTTTTAAATTCAAGACTAATTCATACAGTAGCTGATAGATTTCTTTTCAAATGCCCTGGATGGTCCATAATTTCTGAGGTATTAAAAGTTATACCTGGTACAGTTCAAACATGCTCTGCTATCTTAAAAGAGGGTAATATGCTTGCTATTTCACCTGGTGGCGTATATGAAGCTCAATTTGGAGATTCTTATTACCAATTAATGTGGAAAAAACGAGTAGGTTTTGCAAAAGTTGCATTGGATACTAAAGTGGTATGTTATTTTGTTATATATTTTAATAATGTTTTCCATCATTTTGAAACATTAATTTTTTTTTAACAGTGCATAATACCTTTATTTACAAAAAACATTAGAGAAGCATTTAGAACAATAAGCTGGGGTAGAAGAATGTGGTTAAGAATATATGCTGCTACCAGATTTCCTTTTGTTCCTATTTATGGGGGTTTTCCTGTAAAATTGACAACATATGTTGGTGAACCAGTCCCATATGATGAAAAGTTGACACCTGAAGAACTACAAAGAAAGGTAGTAAAAACAAAAAAATTTTGTAATTCTTTACTGTTATAAACTTCAAATAGGACAACAATAATAATATATGAACCCAAATTACTGTAAATTTATCATTACTGTCCTCAGGTTGCTGATTCACTCAACAATTTAATAAGTCAACATCAAAGAATCCCTGGAAGTATTTCATTATCTTTATTAGAGAGAATATATCCTATAGAGAAAAAACAATCATAAGTTTTAGCATTTTTTTAAATATTAAGATGTTATATCCTATAACACTAGATGGAAAAATATTTAAAAATTATTCTCTCTTTTTAAACTTTCAAAATTTATATTTTTAATTTATGGTGCTGACTATTAATGCTGACTGTTAGGTATTAATTATCAATGAAGTTCTATTTATTTTATCATTTATATGAATTAGAAGATACCGAATCTTTTAATCGATGAAGTTGTACTTACTTGTTGAATGGTTGTTGGTTGATTTTTTATATTTTATCTTAATTTATGATATGACGTCATGAATTAACAGATCCATTGAAATTGCGATACAATTTTTTATATTTATATTTATATAACATTAGTATATACATGTGTAATTATACATATTTACGATATACATGTGATCTTTTTATAATTCCATGTAATATGGTGTAAGTTGTTGGATTCGTTATTTTATTTATTAATTTAATTTCATGAAGGTAATAAAGATCATAAAAACCTATATACACATATTTTTTTTATTAATTTATTTTTGTATTAAGATGTTATTGTCCAATAAGTGAGTAATAGTCTTCTTGAACATCATGTAAAGTGAAAAATGAACAAAACAATACGTGCTTTAAATTTACCGGGATCGGAAATGTTTGCATCGATCGTCGTGTGTTAACCGGAAGATCTGAAATACAGCGAACCTAACGGCGGCTTTTCCAGTTAAAATTTCTTTCCCGAGGGTATCTTCAGGTACTTTGTTATATTCAGTGAACGGCATTGGATTGGCATCGTTTTTTGCAATTACAAAGATCACGTTTATGTGAATTCTACTTACCGGTACAATTCGCCCAACTTTACGCGATAAAATTTATTTGCTTCTTCGTTAGAAATCTGATTTTTGTAACATAAAATACGTAGTCATGGGCGTGGATGTGGAAGTTCTTTCTCCTGGAGATGGTAATTATTCTGTACTTGATATTCTAATCTATCACTTTTCTTTTTCGATTGCTATTCCTATCTTTTGCGTCATATCTTGATAATTATATTTTTAATCGATTTTTGAAAAATCTCATGAATTGTTTTGCTACTAAAGTATGTTGCAAAATTTACTCGGCGAGATCTATTTACAACCTGAAAATCTAAGAAAAGCATGCTGCGTCGATGGACCTTTCCAAATGAAGTAATTTCGATCTTGAATTGATACACTTGACAAATGTGTAAAATTGTAGTATCTAATACTTTTCATTTATAATGCAACATTTCTTATAATGGTGCTTTATTTATTTAGGCCAGACATATCCGAAAACTGGACAAACCGTGGTTGTTCATTATACAGGTGAATATTCTTGAAATTTTTAAAGTAAATCCAATAGTAAGGATTTATTTTCGATAATGTATATGAAAGTTACTGTTACAGAAATAGTTGATAAGTTACTTTGAATTTTATGACACTTTAACCATTAACTGCATAACAGGGACTCTTGACAATGGACTAAAATTTGACTCAAGCAGGGACCGTGGAGTGCCATTTAAATTTAAAATAGGTAAAGGAGAAGTTATTAAAGGCTGGGACCAAGGAGTTTCTCAAATGTGTGTTGGAGAACGTGCTAGGTTAACTTGTTCACCAGATTTTGCCTATGGTAGCCGAGGACATCCTGGAGTATATCCTTTAATATGACTTAACTATTTACAAAATTATTATTTATAGAGATAAATGTGAGAAGAGAAAATAACAAAGTATATTTTATAGTATATTCCAGTTACTTTTTAAAGCTTATATGATATTTATAACTGTTGTGTTTTATAAAATGAATTATTTGTTAGGTCATTAATTTTATATTATATACATATATAATAATTCTGATAGTTAAGCATTGTATTATCCTTGACATAGACACACTATTCCTCCAAATGCTGTTCTTATTTTTGATGTGGAGTTACTAAAGGTGGAGCCTTGAAGATTTTTACAGGGTATACCAAATTGACTACACACATCAGAACCACAGATAATTAAACGCTTCAAATTACATTATCTTAAGTAGTCATTACATGAGTGGTATGTTTCACATACTAATGTTAATTTGATTGCTCATAAAAAACAAAAAAAAAATTTAAAACCTTAATTCTGTGTTCCACTATTGCACAATTATATAAATTATAAATTACAGTTGTACAGAAATCATCAATGACCAATCAATGTGAAATATTAGAATAGTTTTTACATACTTATGTCATAATAAAACTAAAATTTACACTGTTCGTTTTGAAGCTGATTGCATTCCTATTATGAGTAATTGAATTAAATAAATTTTAAAGCATTTGACATGTAATCTAACATCTGTGTTCATTCCAATTAGTACTTGGTAAACAATCACCTGGGTATTTTGTACAAAATCTTTCAATGATGCAAACTGAAATAATTGTATTGATAATGTAATAGTATGAACCTTTACACAGAAAAATTCAATAAATGAATTGTCTTGTCTTGAATTATATGAACATTTTTATTAGCCCATGGTTAACATGTATCAACTGTGACTCATTTTTTTGTGCTTATATACCCATTTATTGTTTTGAATAATTTTGATTTATTTTGAATAAGTATTTTAACTTCACCGTAATATATTCTTTCATGTGTACATTATTTTTTCAAAATTTTATTACATTCTTATATTGCATCAGTGGTATGCAAATATTAAAGTAATTTATTTTTAAGTAACATTAACAATATTATCTATTACATAATTTACAAAAAAATGAATCTAATAAAATTGCATACCACTAGTTTACACAATGTTACAAGTAATTAAATTACGTTTACGTATTTAAAATATCTTTACAATACATTTACGAGTATTGAACAAATACCTGTTAGCGCTGAAAATAAATAGTAATAATAATAATAATAAATATTAATTATTTTATATGTATCAAAACATACATATATGTGCACATATGAGTGTCTTAAGTTAAATAAATATTGCACGCATTTAAACTTATTAAAATGCACTATGTGTAAAAAATATTTATCTACACGCTCAACGTATATTTAAATAAATTAAGTTAACGATAGTTCCCATTTGGCAATCATACTATTCAACTGAATAAAAGGTCAATCATTTGTTTTTTTAATACACAAATAATTCCGGAAAATGTATTTCATAAGCGGGAGCTTGGTTTGGTTTGGTATCTGTTGGTGGACCACCTGGTTGAGTTGTATTTCGTGGATCAACAGATAATGTATTAAATATTTCTGACAGTTTACTTTGTAAAACATCATGCTGTAAAATTATTTATGGTTATTATCATGTTTTTCACCAATTAGTTAAAAAATTAAATTAATTGATTTTATACCTTTGGTTGTGTTTTTGATACCAAATCTTGGAATGGAGCGTTTCTAAAGAAATGTGATAACTGTAATCGTTTCTCTTCTTCAATTACATGATTATTATTATTTTCCGTTAAAATTCGTTTCATACTTTCGAAAGTTAATTCTTCTCCCGGTAATTTCTGAAAATATAAAATGAAGAAGTTATTAAAAGGTTGTGAATAAATTTAAAAGATATACACATATTTATGTAGAAAAGACATACTTTCTGAACACCAGGAGACGATCCACCGCTATCCAATTCTGTGCCACCGGAATTAATATCGCCTAACGAATTTCGTCCAGCACTATCAACCCACGAATGCCTACACATATCAAATATTCATAATCTTTGGATAACATCGAACTAATGACATGAAAAATTAAAAATTTAAGTTATTACAGTTGATATTACCGATGTTGTAGCGAAATGTTATTGTAACCGGATCCTTGTTGTAATTTTCCAGTGTCAAGACCAGCTCCTTTTAAACATTCGCTTAAAACAGTTTGGTCAACTAATAAAGCAGGTGCTATTCTAGAAGATAAGCCAGTATCGTATTGAGATTGCAAATCAGGTAAAAGGAAAGGCGCTTCTTTTTGTCGTATTTCTACAATCTTAAAATATAAAAATTAAAATCTAAGGTATAGTAGATCAATAAATGAAATAATTCATAACTTACTTTATTAGCATAATCCATGAGTGAAGTAATATTACAAACATAAGCTATTAGTACAAGTAAACCTATGACAATGGCGTGTAAATTAAATTTCAATAAAATACTAATTTGGCCACTTGTTAAAGCTAAATCTTGAAGGCTCAGCACTAATCTTAGTAACTCCAACACTGTTTCTTCTGAAGCCAATTCCACGGCCAGCAATGCCAATGTTGTGTATATAGACTCTATATTTTCTACCTTGTTACTTGCCAATTCTAATGATTCGTATAATGCTAAATAGATTTCAGGGCCGTGTTTACGAATAAATATCACATCTGGTCTAGATGCTTTTTCGATGGTAAGATCAAGTTGTGCAACGTTTACTCTGCTCAATAAATGTGATAAAACCATATATAATATTAGTCAATTAATTTAATCGAAAATAGTACAAATAAAATTATTGGCTACTTACGTGGGTTTCGCGAGTTTTGTAATATTTTGATGTCTATCAATTAAAGTATGAAAGATCTTTTGTACTAACAGTCGCATTTCAGCGTCTGCTGCCAGCGACATTCTTAATAATGGTTCCAAAAAACTTGGTGGAAACGTTGTATTTAAATGTATAGTTTGATATTTTGTGCCAACCTAAAATGCATTGGTAAAAACTAGCTAAGTAAAAAATATTTCAAACGATATACATTCTATTTGTACTAATAATGTACAATTACTTTTAAAAGAGATTTTAGAAGAATACTTTGGAGTAATACATCTCCTTTACCAACAGAAACTATGCGATCTGGTTGGCTGTATGGGACTTTACTCATTATAAACATCATAATTTCTATTTTCTGATAATCTGGGAGATGATTTGCAAACTCTCCAAGGGCATTAATAAGAGCCTCTTGATATAATTGTTCATCACTGCTTGAAGATTGGTTCCTTGTTACACTAACTCTGAGATGAGATAGCAGAGAATTTATAATTTCCAAAACAGATGGACCTTTAAAAATATATTAATTTAGATAATTTTGTTCTATTAATTCCTTTCATTGTTACTTATTCAGACTTACCGACACTTTCACCAGCTGCAATTGAAATAATTTTGGCTAAAGTGTCTGCGATACTTGTTCGAATTTTCGGAGATGATTTCGAATGATCATCAAGATGAGTCATTAATGCTTCTACAACTGTATAAGAATACTGCGACTAAACAAAGTTATTATATTTAAAATCATTAGTTGTCTGATAAATGCACATTTGTAATCAGTGATGATAATTTAACAATTTTCAACTAACCTGAATGGAAAACATAATTATCCTAAATGTGTGAACTGCAAAGTAATTAGGAACCCATAACTGATGATTATCTAAATGCCTGCAAATAACATGTATCATAATAATATTTCTGTTAAAAAGATAAATATAATTTTTGTTTCTTAACAGAATATACGCAATAATTAAAATTCTAATATATAATTTTTTAGAACCTCAAAACAGGCCTAATAACGCATCTAATATGACCGAATGATGCTCGTCCAACGAGTTCTCGCATACATGCTTCTGCAAATTGTGGTGGATCAGATCGTTCCTCAGTAGGACTATCTGGTGTTGGATCTTCTTTACTAGAATATCTATGAAAATAAAATTAATACATGTATAATGATTAGTTCATATTACGTATATACACACTACTTTCTTTTGTATACACCACCTCGAGTTTTGCATATTATATAGCAATGAAGGGACAATTTTATCCATATGTACTGGTTCCCAAATGTTCTCTACCAGATCATCAGATAATGTCTTCCTTACGACACCCTGTATTAGAAATTTCAATTAATTAATTAGTTTTAAAATAAATATATCGTTCTGAGGTTTAATTAAATCACAAACTATAATATAAAAGATCATGCCTGTAATCCCTGAATTCCAGCAAGCCGTATCTGCTTGCGGATTGCAGGGTCATTGTGGTTTGAGTGGCACATTGCAGAGTATTTTGATACAAAGAAATCGTAACGTGTGTGATAAGACGGCGTATCTTGCTCGATGTTGGCAAACTGGACAAACTAGAAGAAGCCAGCACTTTGTTCAACTGAATTGAAAGATCCCAAAAACTCAATTATTTTTTATATCAAGAAATTATAAAATAACACTAAATAAAATTCTTATAACAAAATATGTTTAAATTTAATATTTAATATTAATAAATAGAATTATTTGTTGAAACTTACAGATTGTGTTGCCAGTATTTGTAATTGTGGGTCTGTGGATTCTAACAATTTTTGAACCATTTTTAAAAAACTTTCAACAAATAAATTCAAAGTCTGGGCGTGGCAAGCTACTAAAAGCTGATCCATTGCTTCCATAGCAATGATAACAAATCCATTTCTTCTCCTATTAATATAAATAGGTTCATTTTATCATTTTTATACTTAGATACAAATATACTTAATACATCTTAATAAAAAACTAACACTTTCCATGATAGCTCTTAATGGTATGTAATTATTCATATGACTGGCATATAACATAAGTAAATACAGGTTTATGTTGAACATATGAATGTGCATCTTTTACAGTTATTAAATTAATTGCACTTAATTCTTTAGTAGTTAAAATGCTTATGTCATACCTATAAATATCCCTGGAAGCCCTTTGAAACAAATATTCTCCAATTCTGTCTAGTTTTTCAGGACTACTTAATGAATAAAATGTCAATTTTTCCATGTTATTTTTGACCAAGCCATCCTATTTATAAACATATCAATTTATATAATAATAAAGGGTGCTGATTAAATAATAAGATTACTTATAATTTTCTAGCAATAGAATTGATACCAAAAGTTAATCGCATTCATTAAAAGTTCTATTACTTAGTGTCTAAATTTTACAATGGTTTTTACTTGTCTTTAACTAAATTCATCATATTTAGTCTTTTAAGTTATTATTTTGATACATTTGTGACAGTGATTATAACAGTGGCCAAAGTAAAAGATTTTAAAAAGTTATATTATTAATTAAATTACATAAAAATGAGTCAAACCACAAAAAATGACAACAGATTTCAGAAAGAAGTTTTCGCTTAAAGCACTTTCATAATTACTGGCACACTTATAGATTATATTAAAACTATCATAAAATTCATTAAGGCTGAAATAAGGTTATAGAGAAATGTTAAAAAAAGAAAACATAAATTTGCTGATGTTTTAATACATATTTTGTTGTAAAAAAGGTATTTAATTTATATCACTAAGGATATTTAATGTATATTGCATTTAGATAATTGTTACTACTACGGACGTTCTGCATAAAAAAATTAATTATATAATAAAATCATAATGATAAATAATTTGTCATTGGAGAAAATATACAAGAGCTGCAAAAACTTATTAAAGCTATAAAAGATGTAAAGCTCACCTGAGGATTTACTGGAAAAATATTGTCAACGAGTCTTTTATATCGTGGGCGAAAAGCTGAACAGCACCAGCAACAACCTAACAGAAATAGAAAGAAAAATAAATAGAAGATGTATTTCCATAGAATGTATTTGACGAAAAATGAATATTAATGAAATGTAATTGAAGAGGTCACTTCATTAATAAATTACATATTTCGAAGCAAAATTAGAATATTTACTAGACATTTCGTTACGCTTGAATCACCACTACAACCGCGAACAGACTTAGATCGACTGATATTACCAATGATGTGTACTTAGTTTTAAGCAACTGCTAAAAAACAGAGTAAGATTTGTCGCATACACTCCTTATTTGTGTATGTAGCATTATGGAATTTACTGATGTTTATGACAATTAAAATTAATTAGAAGTAAATAAATATATTAAAGTTTACCATATATAGGTTTACACTTATCTTCGAGGACAATATTTTGTCTTGAAAGAAAAAAAGTCGATAATGTGTCTTCTATTTTTACCGACTTAGAAAAATCAATACTCTCGGAGTGTAGACGTTGTTTCATAGATGGCAGGATGATTCGCTTTTCTAACATTCAAGTTTGAATGTTATGCACTTCAAAAATCCTGTATTAGCTTACGTTAAATGAATAAAATTAAATAAATTATTTTATGATACCATTTTTTTCAGAGCTGTAAATCTTGTTTTAATTTATATGCGGTTATTTTATTTAAAAAAGAAATCACTTAGAAATTAACATGTCATTAAAAAATGTATATTTAAAATATGTATTCATACACTACGTACAGATTTTGAATTTATTTAATTATCGTAATATATTATGCATAATATTAATAATAATAATAATAATAATAATAATAATAATAATAATAATAATAATAATAATAGTAATAGATATCCATTCATATTCTATTTAGATATATAAAGATAAATAAAAAATTAATGGAAATAAAGAAGCATGTAATATCGACTGAAGCATCTGCTCAATATTACCAACTTCATTCCTTTAATATCGTTATATAAATGTAAAAATAGGTATTCTTCGTTTTACCCTATTACTTATTCCTTTCAAATTCGCTTACCTTTTAAAGTGATGAACAATTATAACGTATATTTCCGTATTTTAATAGACTGCTTTGTTTCACCTACGTGTTTCACTCATAGCTTTCACATTTGTTGAAACGAAATATTATACTTTCACGCGGGCACTGAATTAATCGAATAGAATACGCGGGAAACTTAAACGTGTTCATATGCTATTAAGAACATTAACCCTTTGCACTCGAGATGCCATTGTTAGTCATCGAATGATAAATTCACAAATATTCAAATGCAAACGGTTAAATAGTCATACAACTAAATTTTAGTACATTGTTCAATTGAACTAAATGATGTTCAATATTAGCGAGTCTTAATAAATATTTTGCACTCGAAAATCTTTGAGGTTAGAATTATTGGATAACTATGAGTGACATCCCGAGCACAAATCGTTAAGATATAATGACGAATAATTCTATTTCTACTTGCATCTAACATTTCAAAAATTGTTTTTAATAAAGTTTTACGACGGATTATTTGCATTTCAGGTGGCTAATTTCTAATTTATGAAGGTTCATTTCTTCGCTCGCTTGACGTGCACACAGGAACGAAACGAATTTCAATTCTTTTCCGGTATACATATACAGGGTGTTCAAACGAAGCTGGGAGAAAATTGAAGAGATAACTCTATGCAACATTCTAAGACGAAAATCAAGAGTAACAATATCGCGTTTGACGCTTTGTTTATTAGTTATAAGCAACTAAATACCTGGCTGTTTTACGCCTGAGAGCAGGCAGCCAGGGACGTTACCTACCGTGTTGCCCCATTTGCCTGCTCTCAGGCGTAAGATACCCCATTCATTTAATTGTCTATAACTCATAAACAAAGCGTCAAACGCGATATTGTTACTCTTGATTTTCGTCTTAGAATGTTGCATAGAGTCACCCCTTCGATTTTCTCTCAATTTCGTCCGAACACCCTGTATAACAAGATACACGTGTATTCGCGGAGAGCAGCTATATATGTCAAGGAAAATGCGGCTGTCAGTTGAAACGCGGTTCAGGAAGACATGATATTCCGGATGTTGACACAGGGCTTCGAAAATCAATATCCGTTTGCTCATGCATTCGCATACAGCGGCCATGTGGGAATCGTTTTATATCATGTCCACTTGCTGTGTATATTATATTCAATTCTGATCCTTGAAACATTTAATTTTAACTTGAAATTATAAGGAAATCGATATAATCGAGCAATTAAATCAAACGTTAATTCAAGTGTGTAGTGTTTAAGATTTTCATAAGCTACAGCTAAAATTTTTCTTTTGCTTTTAAAAAGATATAAATATAAAAATAGTGATTTATTGTGATTTTCATGTGTCTTCTTAATTTTTCAATATAGCGTTATGAATTAAAAAGTATAGCACGAATAAACGTTGTTTCAAACATTATATTTCTTCATAAACATGTACAATGTACAATGTCCATCTTAGAATACGTGAACCAGATTGTGCGAATGCACTCGATTGTAGCTCTTATAATATTACTCTTCCAGAATATCTCCAAGGTTCATCTGAAGTGGTGCATAAGTATTACAATCGATAAATCGATAGACTTTATAAATTAACACTACCATAAATACACAGTTCCTGTTATAAATATCAAAATTTTGAAGTCTTCATTCTAACCAGTTTCCTATGTACATTTTTGTATATTTTTATACATATTAATTTTGTTTTAAGCTTGTAACGTGATTTTACGTAACGTAGCATTTCCTTTATGATAGATAACGGGGATGTGTGAAACATTCGTGGCAACTGTTGTGAACCGCGATAACAGTGACGTGGAGCACGTGTCAATAAACCATAATCAGGCACCCTGTTGATAGTCGACTAACGAATAAAGTTTCGCGAATTTTGGACGAACAACATAATATCACAGCTTTACGCGATCATTCATTTAAATCAAATTAAATTCACATTAGATTATCAAACAGTTCGTCACGTGTCGTTCACTAAAACAATAGACATTAATTATACAATTAAGAGAATATCTATATATTCTATGCTACTGATGGAAACTGTGTGAGTAAATAGAAAAATTGGACAATTATGATATTATTCATAAACTAAACTAATATTACACAAGGAGGGATCAATTGGATAAATAGGAAACAAATAAAAAAATAGTTAAATAATTTTTATAAATTTTTATAAATAAACCACGACATTAACCATAAACTGCATTATACGGAATTAGATTATTTAAATAAATTAAAATAGAGGATAAGCAATCATAATATTATCTATAAACTGTATTATACACAAGAAGATTATTCAAATAAATTAAAAAAGAGGGTAAGCAACCACAACATTATCTATAAGCTGTATTATACAGAAGAAGATTGTTTAAATAAATTAAGAAAGAGGATAAGCAACCACAATATTACCTATAAGCTGTATTATACAGAAGAAGATTGTTTAAATAAATTAAAAAAGAGGGTAAGGAACCACAACATTATCTATAAGCTGTATTATACAGAAGAACATTGTTTAAATAAATTAAGAAAGAGGATAAGCAACCACAATATTACCTATAAGCTGTATTATACAGAAGAAGATTGTTTCAATAAATTAAAACAGAGGATAAGCAACCACAAAAGTGTCTATTATATAGAAGAAGATTGTTTAAAGAAAATAAAAAAATAGAGCAACTATGAACACTCAACAAATATTCATAGAAACGTCCTCAATGGAAATCGTACGCAGTCATGGTACTGATTACTATTCCATCGTAGAGTAAATTGATTTGTACTCACATCCTGGGTCAGTGCACTTGCTCACGAGAGACTCGAACACGTCGGGCACTTCCGTTTCGAGGCAGCATCTGATCATAGCCATCTCTCCCGACGATCCCCTCCTATCCCATGGGACAGTATCACCGGTGCATCAAGATCCTACCGCTCTTAAAACATTCTGTCACTTTCGATCGGTCGAACGTCAACTCTTTTGGTGCTACAGACACACATACGTGTCTGACGAATATATAGAAACAATATTACCGCTCATAAGTCACTATCTACCTATTGAAGCTGCAATTAGTATAAAAATGTTAATACAAAACGAATACCTCACCAAAAAGGATGTCACAGATTTACTGCAACTCGTGTACGATTATGTGGAAGAAGAACAGTTTCTCTTTCGAAATTTTTCACAGTTTTGAATGAAGCAGAAAACGATAAAGTGGGTAGATTATAAATAGGTATTTTGATAAAAAGGATTGTCTGTTTGAAAGGTCCTGGGACAAATGCAGTAGGGTCAATCCCCTTTCTGAAAGACTACGTACAGTAGCGGGCATAAGTTTAAGACGAGAAGACAATATACCGAGTGTTCAGACAAAGCTAGGAGAAAATTGAAGGGGCAACTCTATGCAACATTCTAAGACGAAAATCAAGAGTACAAAAATTGCGTTTGACGCTTTGTTTATTAGTTATAAGCAAGTAAAGCAACGGGGTATTTTACGCCTGAGAGTAGGCAAATGTGATACACAGTAGGTAACGTCAATGACTACGCAGTGATGCTCAGTCGTAACTACCTGCGGAATACGGCTTACCTCTGAACAGTTACAGAAATGCACGTGGTTACGACTGAGCATCCCTGCGCAGCCATTGACGTTACCTACCGTGTTGCTCCTGTTGCCTGCTCTCAGGCGTACAACAGCCCAGTATTCAGTTGCTTATAACTAATAAACAAAGCGTCAAACGTAACATTGTTACTCTTGATTTTCGTCTTAGAATGTTGCATAGAGTTACCCGTTCCATTTTCTCCCAGCTTCGTCTGAACACCCTGTACATGTGTGCGTTTGACGATTGCTTTCGATCTACCACTTACTATGCAACACAATTTTCCCGCGCACGAGTAACGACACACCGTCTTCAGCGAATTGCAGAATTGCTAACAGCGCGTCGACCGGAAGTATTCAACGCTCAATTGGTTAAGAAGAACCTTTCTCGTGTGAACGTTCGTTCAATGTAGGGGAAACCTCGAGCGGGTAGTACCGACGCGACGTCGACGCTCGGCGTCGCGACGCCCGTGCCCCACTAACCCGCATTTCACGCACGAGGCTACCCTTGGCAATACTTTCGCTACGTCACGGGACGAGCTCGCGCCTGTGCCGTGGTCTGGTTGGCGCGGGAGGGGTTGCGGGAGGGGTACAACCCCGTGGCGCCTCTGCTAATAAAGCCTACCCTCGTCAGGGTCGCGGCTCGCATAAATCAATGCCAAAAGAGCGTGGAACTGCGTTGGTGTAGGTGAAGCACACGGTGGTCCATCAAGAATTCAACCTGCGAAAACTGAATTCAAAGGAAAAGGCTCAAGGAAAAAGATACGCGCCTTGAGACTGATGCAACGTGACCGGCGAATACTGATCTACGAGTGAAACTTGGTAGCATGGGAATTTATAAGGAGATTCGTATATCAAAGGTACTAGGTGTATCTAGTTTTATGTAGGTTCTGTTAGATGTACCTACTAATATGTAGGAACTACCAGGTATACCTACTTCTAGGTACGTACTACTAGGTATGCCTATTACTATGTAGGTACTACTAGGTATGCCTATTACTATGTAGGTACTACTAGGTATACCTACTAAGTGGTAGGTACTACTAGGTATACCTATTACTATGTAGGTACTAACTGGGTATACCTACTGCTAGGTAGGTACTACTAGGTATACCTACTAATTGGTAGGTATTACTAGGTATGCCTATTACTATGTAGGTACTACTAGGTATACCTACTAATTGGTAGGTATTACTAGGTATGCCTATTACTATGTAGGTACTAACTGGGTATACCTACTGCTAGGTAGGTACTACTAGGTATACCTACTACTTGGTAGGTATTACTAGGTATACCTATTACTAGGCAAGTACTACTAGGTATATCTATAACTATGTAGGTACTTCTAGGTATACCTACTTCTAGGTACGTACTACTAGGTATACCTATTACTATGTAGGTACTACTAGGTATATCGAGTGAGTCACATATACAGTGACTCAATTACATGACGCATAGCGAACACACGAATGGAATATGTAGGAGATAAATAAAATTATATTATGGTTAAAGTATAATTAAAATGGTCAATTAAATACCTACAATACAAGAAGATATTAGCATATTACGCGGATAACTTATTCACGCGAATGGATCAATCCAATTGCGTGTATAAGTTATTTGACGGTATCACAGATCGCGACGACGGAGTGCGGTAAAAAAATCGAAATTGCAAAAGATTGAAAGCATTTTAATAATTTAATCAATCTCCAAACGGTTCAAGACCGGGAGTAAAAATTCGCAAAATCTAAATTGAATCGCGAACCATGCGTAGCTCTTAGCTTGACGTAGATTTCCAAAGATCATGCATTCTTTGGAAACCGACGTCAATTACCGAGTCTCACCTAGGGGAGGTGGTTACGCAACGAGCGAGACTCGTCTGAAATTCAAACTACACATAACTATATAAAAAATGTAAAATATTGAAGGATCCTGCAAAAGAATAAAACGAATTTCAGGCACCCATAACAAATAAATTAACAAAAGATATAATAAAAGAAAATAGGTGCCTACGATACAAAAAAAAAAACAAAATTAAATCAATCTGTAATAAATAAAACAGATTTGTTCAATCGATCGATTGAAGAAGTAAAATAGAATTGACTGTGTGATATCAACACAGTTGTGTCAAATTTGGGAACATTGTAAAATATGCTTGTATGCACAAAGCATATTAAAATGTGCAGGTCAATTAGTATACTATGTGAGTACCGGACATTACGTATATATCCGGTAACTTTAGATTTAACATAGAGGCTTGACGTGCCTCTGAGAGCGTTTTAAGATACGCAAAACCAATATCAACAGATTTTCGAGCAACCACATAGGACGCTTTAAAATTTGCGAAACTAACAACGACAATCGACGTTAAAAATTAAGTAAAATTATACCTATGTACAAATTTGATAAATTTGATTTTACATCTTGTAGGGGACTTTAACGCGAGAAGTACAAGAAATCTCTATCCAAAGTTAAGAAACGCGCCATGGGAGATATGTAACATGCACGATTGCTGTCGTATCGATGTACAATAAAATTTGTGATCAGTAAGCTGGCGATAAAAAATAGGTAAAGCATGCGACTCACCGATCGCAGAACCGCTCAAAACGTAGTACCTCGTTCGAATTGACCAGGCAGCCTTTGGAGATGCAGTGGTAGTGCCCTGTGAACATTTAACCAGAATTTTAGTCGAGCTAGTTTTAAAAGAGGATATGAGAAATCATGCAAATGCAGACACAAACACTCATGCAGACGTATACGAAAAGTCAAAAGATATTACAGGCATGAATACGGAAAACGTACGCGAATATGTATACAGAATAGCACGCGGAGATTTGAAAACTAATTAGGAAAAATGAAAAGAAATGCGCACGAAAATGTTTAAAAAATAACCCGTAAAACGTGCATTTATCAAAATAAAAACGTTTGCGAACGTACACGGTAATCGATAGAAAAACATTCGCGGAAACATGCATTAATCGAAAAAAAAAACATTCGCAAACGTACGCGGTAATCGATAGAAAAACATTCGCGGAAACATGCATTAATCGAAAAAAAACATTTGCAAAAGTACGCGGTAATCGATAGAAAAACATTCGCGGAAACATGTATTAATTAGAAAAAACATTTGCAAAAGTACGCGGTAATCGATAGAAAAACATTCGCGGAAACATGTATTAATCGAAAAAAACATTGGCAAAAGTACGCGGTAATCGATAGAAAAACATTCGCGAAAACATGCATTAATTAAAAAAAACATTCGCAAACTTATACGATAGTCAAGAAAAAAACACTCGCGGAACGTTCACTAGTTAATACGGAAACACTCGCGGAACATGCAGTAACTCAAGCGTGAACAACACATTTACTAACCCGGAATGATGTCCACCGTAACCACTGCTGGACGCACGTAACACCGGCCGGAACACTGCTATCCACTCGCGAACACACGCGTTAAAAAACGATAAAACACTCGCGAATACCCGCGGGTACGCGCGCGAACCCGTTACTATACGCGCGATGTGTCAAAATATGTTCGGTAACATATTGACATGTTTACGTGCACGGTAGGAAGGTCGGACAACAACTGATGTGCTGAGACGTCTTATCCAAGTTGCGCAGCGCACTTCAGCGCAAAGTGCACTGAAGCGTGAACTACCTTTGTTTTGGCCTTGTCTACTATTCTATGAAATATATAATTTCCTTATTTCTCTTTATTCATTATAATTTCTTGAATTTTAATCTTTTATGCAATAATTTATTGCATTACCAATTAGCCTTCATTGTTTAGTTATTTTTTAATTAGTAAATATAGTCAACCTTTGGCGCAAAATAGAATTACTTTTAGTTTCATGGTCTTTAATGAGTTACAATTAAATTGTGTACAATTTTTAATAATTTTATACATTTAGGCAATATTTGCGATGGCGTAGGTGGGAGCTTTAATATTTTATTAAAATTTTTATAACAAATCTGAATAATATTATGTACAATATGTTCTTTTAACGATTAATCAATTTTTCGGACGATAAATCGATGATATTCTTTAAAAACAAATAATTTACTGAATTTTATAATTGTCTGTACAATAAATTTTTGCAGTTCCCATTATCCGGTATTATTTAATTATTTTTAATTTTGTAAAAGTAAAAGATTTTTAACACTAAACATAGTAACTTCCAAATTTCCTTGTATTCAATATATTGCAATTAAATTATTTGAAGTTTTGATAGTTTTTAACCTATCAAACCTATATACTACAGTTCATGTAATATCTTTAATATTTGGTTAGTAAATAAGAAAATTATCCTGTAAAATTTTAATGATTAAAAGATATTTACTTTTCTAATCTGCAATTTGTTGGACATTTAATAATTTTTTAATAACATAATTTCCAAATCGCAAAAAATAATTTTCGGGAAAGATTTAGTATTTTAAACGTTTGCGCAGTAACATTTTGAACTCGTAGTAATGGTTGAAACTATTGGTTTTCGATTTATAAATTTTATCAGACATTTGAACGGTTAATATTGAATATAAAAATAAATATTGTTACAGAACTCGTCTGGACCTGGAAATGAATAACGGGACAACTCCCAGTATCGGAAATCTCCAGAAGAAATTACACAGATATTACGAAATCAGATTATTTATTGTAAATTTACGAAACTATTGCTATCTATTTCTATTTTATTGCTAATTTTAACTGTAAAATACGGGTGTTCTTGAAAATGGTTTATAAGGGGTAGTTGATTCGACTGGTAGTGTCATCTCTGTAAAAACTGCTCAAACTGGTCGCGCATAATTATCAACAGTGAAGTGTACACGTAAATGGACGTTAATTATGCCGCCACCATACGTAAAATGGTTCAAATTGGTCGCACATATTTATCAACAGTGAAGTATAGTAGTTAATGGACATTAATTCTGGCGCCACCATTCGTAAAATGGTTCAAACTGGTCGCACATATTTATCGACAGTGGAGTGTAGCAGTTAATGGATTTTATTTATGCCGCCACCATACGTAAAATGGTTCAAACTGGTCGCACATATTTATCGACAGCGAAGTGTAGCAGTTATTGGATGTTCTTTATGGCGCCATCTTTTGAAAGAATACATAAAGTAGTTGAAAATATTTATACTGCAATTCTTGATGTAGTTAAGTGATGAAGTGATTTAAAAGTGATTGGGAAAAAGTACTTACTATACTACAGGTTACAGTTTTTGTCATTATAGTGAATAACCTTATGTGACTATTATTAGTGCTTATTTATAAGTGTTTTCGCATATTTCTGTCGTATTATGGCATTAGCTCAAAAATATTGCTTACAAACCGAGAAATTTAAATACACATTTTTCCCGGTCAGTGTGCAATCACTTTTCGACATTTATACCGTACATATATTTGAAACTTACTCTTTTGGATAGGTGCAAAATGAAAAGTACAACAGATACCCTCCACAGTGTATTTGGTGACCTAGATTACAATGAAAATATTAGATATAACATCGATGTACGAGATATTTTTCAATATATTACTTAAATATCTATATAAGATACATATATTGTATAAGTAGATGACATATTACGATTTCATAATATTCGACTCATTCACTAACAAACAACATTTAATAATATGTATTTTTTACTTTGTTTTTCATGTTTTTTTTTTTTTTTTTATACACGTAGAATATCTTAACGACATTGACAATATATATAATATATATCTGATTTTTTTTGTTATCGTAGTATTACAGAATATAATAACGCGTGCGTAATTCGAACGTCACGAAATCTGTTCACGATCTGAGTAAATCATTTTTTCATCTTCGTTCCAGTTGATTTCCTCCCGATGGGCGCGTGCACGCATCGACCATGTTCTCTCGTGGATCGTGGTGCGAATCCAAGAGTTTCTCTTGTTTCTTAGTAAGATGTCTTGTGACGAGCTCGATACGAACGACACAGCGATGAAAACCAGCGTTAAGCACTCTCCGTCGCGTCACGTAATATCCTAGATTGAACAAATACAGGAACGAGGATAAAAGTGAAGGTAAGAATCGAAGGATAGTGCAAGAGGACAGGATGGAAAGTGTAAAAGCAGGAAGAACGACGGTGTTCGTTCGTGTCTCGCTCGTTTAAAAACACGACAATCGACGAAGAGAATCGATCATGGTCGACAGGCTACGAACAGATGTTCACGTGATCTCGATGTATGTTCGATTTTATTTTGAAACACAACTTTCATGCCTCAGCTTCTGCGAATTTATGGTTAAAAGGCATCATTAAAATTCGTGTTAGGTTTAAAATTGGGTAAAAATTGTATCGATTGTGACAAATTTAAAACTGAATCATTTCTCAATTTCGTGTCGATTCGAGTTGCGTGCGTAAAACATAAAACTGTACACAGAAGCTGTGCGAAAGTCACGTGTTTCAAGCGTTTCGAGGCGTTTTGAGTTTTCTTCGTTCGCTCCCCATCTTCACTGTCGATGGTAATGTTTTCATGCCGGCAACGGTGATCGACGTTGACGATGTACCGACGAACGATCTAATTGTCTAACCCTTATCGATGTTCTAGTGACTAATTTAGTACGCGTGGTTAGCGACAAAAAGCGCGGCGTTGCCAGCAGCTCCTGCTACACCACCAGCATATTTGCCAAGCGCCGATTCGCTGTTGGCCTATAAAAATAGAAGAGTTCTACGTTAGATGAACCTAATATTAATAACACATAAATTAATTGACAGTAGCAAGCAATAATAGCTAATAATTGGAAATAATAATATACAATAGTAAATGCTTAAATACACTCACGTTATTGTTAGCGTTAACATAAAATACAAGTAAAAAAAAGAACGCAAAACTAATCTACAATACTTACTATGAAAACATATCGCATAGAAAGAAAAGAAAGAGTTTAGTAGGCATGAGATTTCACGTAGAGAGAAGTATTGGCAGCTTTGCTAGCAATGCTACCAGCAACGTATTTGCCTTGGCAGGCTGCACCATTTGCCTAAACAAGCACACACAGTGTACACACATGCAAAAATAAATAGTAAAAGAGGAGATTAAACATTAAGTAAAGTAATGGTAACTAAACTTAAATAATGTAACTAACACTAAAATATGAAATTTATCATGTGCAGATAGGATAAAAAGAAAATTAAATACTTTAAAAACACAAAACAATTCTGTAATAAATGCAGTTACACGAAAATGAAAAGAAAAGAGTTTTTAATGCAAGAAATAAAGCAGCAAACAAAAAAAATAATAAAAAGGAAAAGAATTATAGCAAAATGCAAACATAAAAGAAGAAAGAAATGGTTTAAATAGATACAGTAAGAAGATAAAAAACAAAACTGCTGTACACATAAAGAAAAGTAAGATGGTTTAGTAAAACTTTGAATTTAAAGATTAGTGAAAACAATAAAAAGAAAAGAATCGTTATTCTAATATCACAGAGTACATTAAAGATTAAGATATTTAGAAATCTATGGAGCACAAGAAAAAACTTGAAATATAAAAATTTAGCCTGAATGTTACCTTGGCCCTCTTGATAAGTTCCTCCTGACCAGCAGCAACCTGTTCCTTCTTGCCTCCCCATGCGCGGAGGACGGAGGCTTGAAGAGCACGACCATAGCTGAAGGTCAGTGCCCAAGGTTTGTTCACGGGGAACTTGTTGATGGCGTCCAAGTTCACAGATGCCTCCTCCTCGGATTGTCCACCGCTAAGGAAGGTGATTCCAGGTACTGCAGGTGGTACAGTGCGCATTAAGGCGGTTACCGTGGCACCTGCAATTTCCTGAGGTGTTGCCTTCTTGGGGCAGCTCTGTCCTGGTGTTACCATGTTCGGTTTCAACAGGGTTCCCTCCAGGTACACATGATGATCAGCGAGTGCCTAAAAAATGAAACATGATAAGATTTGAAAAGAATAAGTGGATCCATAATTATATTGCTAGAAATGGAAAATGTCTTAAGTGGCCTACTGATCTTTATCTAATATCGTTAAGGCGACTCTGAACATTAAAGTATTATTGATTCCTAATTTAAATATTGTCTTCTGAATAAAATTGTAAAATAATAACAATTTTTTTTTGTACGAGCATCATATCATTGTGCAAGTATTTACAGCTGTAGTAAAAGAGTAATTGAAACAGGAATGCGTCAGAAAATCAAGAATCCTATTTAAAAAGGGGAAATCCAATCTGCACAGCTGACATCAAGACTACAAACGGAATCTAGAACCACTCAATCCTGCCTTATGACATTTCCCTTCATCCCCAATTACTTGAATGTTATGCAGCCCACTCCAATTACACAAGAGATATTCTATACCCCCCAGGTGCTTATATGCAACATCAAACAAACAGCGGGACAAGAGTCCAATATCTCGGTGCGAAACAAACCAGATCAATACACCGTTCCCCCTCACCCTCCACCACCTCCTCACCTTGTACACGGCGGACAAAACCTCTTCCGTGACCTGTTGGCAACGGGCAAGGTCATGATCACCGTCAGGCAAAATTTCAGGCTCGACGATGGGCACGATTCTGGCGCTCTGGCAGATGGAAGCGTAACGAGCCAGGACGTTCGCGTTCTCAAGAATGGCCAGCTTGCTAGGGGTGTCCTTTTTGATCTTCAACACGCACCTCCACTTGGCGAACTGGCACCCGTCCTTCTTGTACTGGACGCAGCGGGCCTGGAGATCGTCGAGGCCCTGAGTGGTGCACTCGTCGTCGGTTCCAAACAATGGCACCACACCCTTGTCGACCTTGATGCCTGGCAGGATGCCACGTTGCTTCAACAGCTCGACGAATGGCGTTCCGTCTTCAGCTTTCTGGTACAGTGTCTCGTGGAACAGGATGACACCGGAGATGTGCTGGCCGATGACGTCCTTTGAGAGGGTGAAAAGAAAAGGAATTAAAAATGGTACCTCTGTCTAACCACGGTTCTGAAGATTATAAGAAATTGCAACAATCTCTTGTTTATGTGATAAATACAATATTCTGCAAATTAATATGTTTCATTCTAATTCACTGGAATGGTACTTTCTTTATTGGCCATAGAATCAGTTTTAAGTAGAAGCACAATGATGGCACGATGAATTTTGTTTAAATGTGACCCTCTTTCACGTTATTAAAGTTTTGGCACAATAATGCATCTTTTCACACTAATTTCCATAATACTGTATTTTTATTTAAATGGTAAAAAGAGAGTTTTAGTTAATATTGAGAGATTTGAACACTTCACCACCCGGGAGCCTATTAATATTTAACTAGCCACACGGTGCCATACTTAACCGAACACTGACCAGCGCGTATTAAGAATTTATTAAAAGTTGTACTTTGGAAAAGCGAAAAATGCATTTGACGAACTGTGAACAACACCAGTTCAGGATTGAATAATAAAAAGTAAATAGAATCAATGGCAGCGCCCTTGTTGGGGAAAAAATGGTACATCTCCCCATTCGGTTGGCTAAGTGTTAATTGTACCTTAGCTGCTGTGAAGAGAAGCTGTCTGTAAGCTTTGCGATTGTCCTCGGTGTTCTCAACGTTGATGTCCTTGAGACGTTTGCCGATCGTCGTGGTCGATTCGTCAGCAGCGAGGATTCCCCTTCCGGGTGCCACGATTTGCTGGGCGATGCTCCTCAACTCTTCTTTCAGCTCAGGCTCGAGCTTATCGTACTTTTCCGCAACCATTTTCTGCAAGACAAGATCGAACGTAAGAACGAGAGCAGATTAAATCGTGAGAAACATCGAGTCTCGAAAAGTGCCATTAAGGGTACGTAATTCTTCTCGGAGATGAAGATTAAGAAGTGAGAAAGTTTTGATTAACGAGTCAGGACGATGGATCACGAGAGGTGCAAAGCCTCGTTTTTATTCGGCATATAATTAATAGCTTGATGAATTCCAGGTGGGTGATTAATGGAGGGGCCATTAACCTTTCTAAATGAAACTTTAATTCGAATTACGTAATCATATTTTTATTAGGTTCCATAACAACTTTACCACCTGTACATCATCAGCAAAAAGCTGTTCCTATGCGTTGTTCAATTACAACTAAAATTTCTAATCAATTACAAATGATTCCAAGAGAAAAGTTTAATTTTGGAAACCGAACACTATTTTTTATGCTTTAGATAGCTGATAATAATTATATTTCAGTACAAGATGACACTGAAGCTACATTTCCAGTATACATTAGCAAATGTTGAGAAAAGGAGTGGTCCAAAAATATTGCAAGATATTGTGCAACATGTTTCCCGTATAATCCTTTCGCAAAGGCGAGTCATATTTATTGGATCCGTGTGGAGGGACGGTGAAATTTCAAGTGCAAAGACTCCCCTCCCCCCTCCTCGTCCTCCTGTTTTCATCTCTTAGAACGAGCCTTTCGATGCACCGCGTCGTAGGCATTGTCCACATGAAATATCAAATGTCCACTAAGGCTTCCGTGGCGTAATTGAATTTCACAGTGCCCCATCAACGTCAATATTTCATAAAAAGAAAATGTTAGTTTGACCCATTTCTACGCCTTCGTTCGTTCCACCACTTTGATATCAGAGCTAACAGCTGCGCTATATTCTGCGGCTAATACAACGTGAGGGTCGCCGATGTACCATACATCATTTATAGTTATATTAAGGCACCGAGGAACCCGTGCTAGAGGGGTAACTTCGCCGATTATTCGACTTAATCGACGAAGTTTATAATTGCAGATAAATAATTCCCTGTAGCTCAGACAGTTACGTGCACACTGATCCATAAAGTATGCACTCACGAAGTTTGAGATGGATGGAGTGCATGTTGAAGTTAGACTACAGACTTTATGTGAAAACATGCATATTTCCACGAAAAAGTAACAACCAAACACTTTTATTAATGTATTAATAAAATATAAGATAATTTATTAATATCGATAACATTTATGATACCGATATATTAAAAAACTTTAATAACCACTTTTATCTGACACTACAACTGATTTAGAGATATTTGATCCAATTGTGAATGTTCGCACAGATAAGTCGATAATTTGTAATCAGACTGGTAGGAAAAACTTTTCCAATCATCCAAAGTGACCTTAATCGGTATGTCCAATACTCAGCCTCGACAAACAACGAAAAACATCCTGTGTACCGTGTTCTCATCCTCTTGTACCCGCAAGGTACCTACGTGGGACCATTTATCTTGATAGAGAGGGTAACGTGCAATATGTTGGACATTAATCTTTATCCAGGAAGATGGCGTCCAGCGAATAAATTCGCAGAGACAGGCGAGCCAAGAAGTTGCGGGAATGTCGCAAAGAACAGACACGTAGGTGCTCCCCCTGTCGATAAATGAAGCTTACCAGAAGTAAGCTTCTTGATAAGTTTTCAACTTTATGGAAGCTCGACAACCAAGCTTCGCCCATAAAAGGCTTAACGTGACCTATACGAGGTGCCATCGATGCAGGAATTATATTGGTCCAGGTTTGAGAAATGATTATCGATCGTCGGTATGTAAGAATCTGATCAACCTTTATAATTCAACACAAGGAAAAGTTGGAAGACAGACGGGAGTCATCAATGTTAATTTTGATGACGATGAAAGCTACAACAGAGGGGGAATTGTTGGACTGTTACTTTAATAGAGAATAAACTGGAAAAAATGGTAAAATAAAAGGGATTTTACATTGAGTAGAACACATTTTAGAAAAGTGATAAAAAATGTAGTTACTGAATGATGGATTTAAAAATAATTGAATTAAATTTATCAGTTCTTCTTTGGAACATTTTTCTATGAGGTTTTTACAACATGATTATGATTATGTGCTTCCAGAAATACAATTTTTATGTAATTGATGGTAAATAATGAATGGAAACATTTGTGGATATTAAACCAATATTTAATTGACTTTATTAAGCAAGTGTGCAAGAATAGCATGATGCTCTTTAAGAAATTAAAATGTGACAGTATGACAGTAAATGAGACACAAGACATGGCATTAATATTATATAAGGAGATAAGCCGCAAATCTTTAGAAACGTGTCATACTTTGAATTACCATAAATTGATTTTTCCAATCTTAAACGAACAATATAAAATTAAATATTTGGAAAAAATATAATTTAAAGATAAAGAACCTGCACATGAAGTAGAAGTAAAAAATTGCTAGACAGTACATATACATATAATGATCCTACAAAATATCTGAAATGTGTGTTAATAATTATTTTACGTAACTATCGAAAAATGATTCAAAAACCATTTATCCTTGTTTAAATAAGAATTAAAAAATCAACAAGTATCCAGATCTTCCTAAACTTCAAACAAAATTATTCTTAAGTCGGATGAAGTTAAAGAAAGTTGCAATTTGTCGTCTGCACGTCCGCCATCGTGGAACTCTCACGTTCGAAACAAAAGTGGGCACGATCAAAGAGAACTGCAGTCGAGTCGTTTCAAACTTGAGAGCGCGAACAACTTTTCGGTGTGCAGCCCCGTTTTGTTCCCGCTTAACGACATGAAACAAAACCGTCCTTTGAGCCAAATAATAAAGACAGAGAAACTTGGAATCCAGTCTCGTTTGGCGCGGCCATACTTTTTTTTCCCTCAGCAACCAACGCGCCGTAAATCGTGCGCGCCTTTCTGCTCCGATTTCAGCTAGAATTTCTCTTCCCGGTCCAACACAAGCACGCTGTGCCCTCTAACGTGTATATGCATAGACGAGACGCGGGCTGGAGCTGCGAGATCGATAAAACGGGCACAATGAAAGTCTCCATTCAACAGCTGCCGTAAACAAGCGGCGCGACACGCGTGCACGTAGCCTCTCTAAATTATCATAACGACGTTACGATCTCAATTAACGAAAGGAACAAATTGTCGATATCCCATCGAATCGATTTTCCCCTTCCTTCACGCAAAACTGCAACACTCTACTATCCTAAATGTTAATTGTGAACATTCGAGCAAGATGAACTTTCATAATTTTTCTTTGGTTACACGATCAAATACATTTAATCGAATTGACTAATATTTAAAATTGTAAATATAGTTTCTTTTATATATTTACTCTGTTTATTATATGTTCAAGGAAGGAACGTGCAAAGTAAAAATAGTACAGTTCTTAACGTGTAAAGGTGAAATAAGACCATAGAGGATACCATAACCTAACCTACTCAAATGATAAAAAACAGGATGTCGATAAGATAACAATAACGACGGTAAATAGAAATAGATAAGGAATATAAATAGAAGAATAAAAGTTGTTGATCTAATAATTAATTATTTCGAATGGGACATTTAAAACAAAACATGGCAACGTAGATATAATGTTAACTATGCATTACAACGGCGAAGATAAATAAAGCAGGAAACGAAATAAATCGTGTCATCGGGATGAATAAACCTCTCAGAGGCGAATAAAAATGAAATCGAATAAGAAGTGAGCTTTCTAACTGCCACTATAGTACCTGGCCATCTGAAGGTCTTTAAACGAGGTCCCTGCGACGGAGGAGACATCTCTTTCTCAAGAAAGGGATCCAGTTCCGTTCGGTCAATTAGTTTTCTGAAAAACCGCTCCTCGCTGTGAAGTTTAGAGGCAAAAAGGATAGAGAAACGAGAATAGAGGGACGCGGATCGCGCCGGTAGGGAAATTAAAATCGATAAAACGGTACACAACCAGCAACACCGAGCTTTCTAGCCTTACCTGTTCCGTCTGGTATCTTCGTCTCGAAAGACCAAGCTTATAAAGCCCGAGCAAATGTGAAGTTAACTCAACGACATATTCGTTAATGCTAACGCAAGTGTTAATTCGCGAGTATTGTGTTACAGTATCAAGTTACGTTTCGTAACGGTTCACGTAGTACAGATATAACACAATGGAAGATTTTGATGCAAGATCAGAAAGAAAATAGAAAAATGCCTTTCTGAGAAATGAAAAATTAATTTTCTTTTCTGTTTACTTATGTACAGTTCTTCGTTATTAATAGGGTATATTTTAATACACTTATGAAAACATCAAAAATAGCCTATTCTATTACACTTTTCAGTGTACATGCCTCGTTTTAATTTTAAAATATTAATACAGTGTATGATGATTGCTACGATTTTGTTTCCAGTCATATATGTATGATTACCAAGCACGGTTACTGTTCTGTTCAATAAGTCTGAAATAGTTTGGAGATGCGTAAATAAATAAGCTACAATTTTGAACGTAAATGGATCGAATAGGTCTCAGACCTATCACTATTCTCGAGACACAATAACGCCAATAACTGACCTCTTTCATGCCACGCTGCTGGTGATCGTGATAACGATAATGACTCGCTAAATTGATACGGTGCTCTGCGTCAACGTGCCAATGAACGAGAATATCGAAGAATCATGATAGGTTCAACAACTTCATCATTCCATGGTAGGGTAAAAATTGGTAATTCATCCCCATTATCGTGCATCACGCGCATACGTTAGGATTAGTACTGTGGAATATTTGGTGTTTGAGATGAGTACAGTCAATGACAAAATTATTCGAGTTCTGCAGAAATTATATTTAACCCTTTGTACTCGAAAGGCAAATATCTGTCTTTAAAAATTTCCAAGTATAAAACACTGAAATTAGAGGAATCAGAATTTACTTATCTTAACACTCGTTTAACTCAGATAAAGGCTGCTGAAAATTTGCAAAATTGCTAACGTTTGATTATCAGCAGTCAACTCTCGAGCTTAAAGGGCTAAAAAGTGAACATTTCGATCCTTGATTAATATTTTGAGTGCTAACCCATCTTAGGCAATGTTAGCCTCATCCATATTTGAGTGTGACAATTTTATCTGGTCTAATTAAAATAATAAAAATTTCCCTTTTGTATGTGATTGAATATATATTTCAACTAAAACTATTCGAAATTAATTTTTCTATCATGAGACGTACTCAGAATATTTTTTTAAATAATTTTATTGTTCATTTACATTAACTGGTATACTATTCATTCATGAAAAACAATATGAAAGTCACAGCTGTACTGGTGGCCAACTATTTGTACGACCAGCTGTGTTTTACCTAACTTTGGTAAGGATGTACTACTACGAAAAGAACAAACTTTCAAGTGTATAAGTTTATTCTTACATTTATAAGGTATAACCTTACTTGTGTGCATAACATACTATTCTATTAGCCAGGGTGCATTACCTTGTCTTACCCTATCCGGTTTTATTCATCGATATACATACTTCAGACACAAAGCCATTCAAGACTGCGTGGAATTCGAGCAGCGGGATAAGAACGGATTAGATGTGAGATGATGATTGTGATTCATGTGGTGGGAACACGTTATAAAACATATGAAACATAATTGCGTTTCGTGTTATTCCCACCTCACATTACTTTTTTTGGGTACCTGAACGTGTTAATGATAATTATTCACTGTTATAATACTGTGTCAAGTATAAATCATAAAAAATTACAACGTATCTTCATTGTGTGTGAATTATTTTCTACACTAGAAACATGACTAATGATTGCAAGGCAAGTAGTAAAAAAAATATTGTATCAAGTATAAGATAATAAAATTACAAAGTATCTTCATTGTATATGGGCTATTTTCTACGCTAGAAGTATGACTAATGATTGCAAAGCAAGTAGTAAAAAAAAGGTGCTACATACCATACAGTGAGCATTCATTATTTTACGTAAACAAAAAATATTTTTCAGACAAGAACAGAAAACATCAAAAAGCAAAATTGAAAATTATGATTCACAGGAAACTGATCTATGTTGCAGTTCTCTTACCTTCCCCATGAAAGGAAGATCCGGTATAGGGCCAGTTCAGATCGTAAACAAATCTTCAGATCTCGCGTATTATGGGCACACGTAGTACAACGATAATAAATATAATGACGGTGATAATAATAATAATAATAATAAAAATAATAATAATAATAACGACAATAATACGTTCTTCTTTGGTGTTAGTCAGTCCTCTAAATATCTCTGTCTAATCTCTAGGATCAATTTTGATCATATCCCATGTTTCTTTCCCCTTAAGTACATCCCGCCCCGAATTTACATAATTCCAATGTTGTTACGCCTTATTAAGTACCACCGACAATACCCGCGATACGAGAGCTAGAGAGATAAAAGGTGACCGAAAAAAAGTAAACCGATCGCTGCGACACAACGTTCATCCCGGCTGACGTGAAAACGTAGCGGTCCCCGTGGCGGGCCCAGCCGAGAGGGGCCCCCTTCGGTCCGTCTTACTCGACTACATCTTGGCGGCTCGTCGGATAAAGAAGAGCGCCGGGTGGCGTGTCCCGTACGAGCACGAGACGACGACTGGCTTTATCCAGCCAGTTCGCCCCGTCCAAGAGGCAGCAGGGGTACCTGGCTGCAGTGCAGTGTCGTAACTGCAAAACAGGGGGGTAGTTGCTACATACTCCCTCCTCCCTTTCTCGCCAATTCTCTCTCCCTTTCTCTCTGTCTGCTCCTGCTCCCAGCCATCGCCATCCCCACCTCGTGCACCTCTCTTTTCTGCACGCGATTCGCTCTTTCTCGCACTCGTTCGCGTTCCCTCGTTTCACCCCACCCCCACTCCTTTCCCGTAGCAACCCCCTCCACCAGCATTGTCTCGCCCACACTGGTCATCCCTCCTTGTTCCTCTGACTCGGTCTGCGCTCTCTGTTTCTAGCTTCCTGTCTTCGTCGTGCCGTAGCAGCACCGCATTCCCTCTTTCTATCACCTGACTGAATCGCTCTCCTCTTTCAGCACGCGGTCCAGCCAATGGTGTCCTTGTCTGGCACACGGTCAGCCGCCCATACAGCGCGGGACGAGGGAGTGGGCTAGCCGCAATGCAGCACGCGCAGACGTTCTCGGGGCTACGCCTGTATTATCCCCCTGCGCACCCTGAATCCGTGACCTGAGACATCGGCATCGGTATACGCGGGACCTGTGCTCTCCGGGTCTCGCCGGGGTAGACGTTACTACGACCACGGAAAGGCACGGCGGACGTAGTTCGGGGGAGGGGTATTTAAATTGAAACGTTCGCCAAAATTATTTTAATCGAGTTTAACCCTGTTGTTCTCCTCGCTTACTCTTCATATTTGTATTATTTGGATCTTAGCGTCCTAGTACTTAAAATATAATATAGTTTTAGAAATACTAATGTTATTTATCATGTACGAATAAATTAATATTTATTTGTTGAATTTGTGAAGTATCCATCGAAAGATAATCTTAATTTCTGTCCACACGAACCCAAAGAGTATAGTAGGGTTAATTGAGATAATGTGTTATAATTAAATGATTACAAACTGGTCATGTTGATCACCTTGGTAGTTCTAGTGTCAACCCATTAAGTTACGTCAACTCTAATGTTACATTTTACTTAACGCGAAATTTTCGTTCATAACTTCAAAGTTAAAAGAAAATTACGAATGAAATGCTGCACAAATGAACGTTGATCCTTAACAGACTAAGACTAAGTAAAATGATATAAAGTTCAAAGTGTCAATTATCTTAGATAGTACAATTTAGCTGAAACAAAACGATTCTACAAATTACCGAATTCTTTTCGATTAATTTTCTGTGGGAAAGATCTTCGATAACGTAACCGTACCAATTTCTGGAAAGGGTTTATCCCGTTTCGAGCGGCAACTCGTCGATGAATAATCGACCCCCCCTCACCATTTACAATTTCGAGCAATCTCCGATCGCCGACGCGATTACGCAAAACCTAACGAAAACGAATTTCGCACGATCGATCACTGCAATTTACTCTAGTCACGATCGAGTTTTCGCCAGTTTCACGACCACGACGAGCATGCTCGCTCGAAATTAGCCGGGGGAAAATCGAGATTTAACGAGATCGACCGGGATTCAAGGGACCTTGTATAAATAACCCAAAAGGTTTTCGCGCGACGTGGGTGCAGGGAGTGTTTAAACAGCTCGTTAGCCGAACGACGGTACCAGCAGCGGTGGTGGGAAACGCTGATGGAAGTTGTAGCGAGTTGGTAATTCCAAGTCACGTACAGTGTCCCGCAAAAGTCTTAGACCATCTGCGTTGGCAAGCTTGTAACGACAATTACCCGTGCCCCGGGCTAGCGGATCTAGTTAGCATTACACGGAAATGAATGTTCAAATATTGCTCTAATTCTGTTGGTTATTCATGGTTCTAATTTGAACAGGAATATCTTAAAAGTTTTGGAATAAATGAATTTCTGGCATAACCTTGTATAAGACTTAAAAAGAAAACTGAAGAAGAGAGTAAGATTCTTTAAATTATTGTAAAAAAAAAAATAGCAAAAATAACCTGATTGAATGTTTATTAAAGAACTAGTTATTTAAAAATTAATTGAGCAATTAAAATAACAATGGCTGCCCTTAAATTCATTTATAAAATAATGAAAGATTTTTCTTTGGTAGATAACCCAACAAAAAGACTTTTGCAAAATATTCTGTCTGCTGTGAAACTGATTTTTAAAAAGCTGCCACGATTGAGGTTATAAATAGAGGTAACCGCGAGTCAGCCTGAAGAACTTCCTGTTATCAGAAATCTTGATCTGGCGGGGAAGAACGCGAACAATTGACGCGCCAAAAGCTTTCAAGCTGCAGGAGTACTGTTTTCTCTCCTTTCTTGTTTTTCCTCCTCCCACGTAGAGGCTTCTGAACGGCTAACGCGGCAACAAAAAGTCGGCTTTTATTTCAGAAACTATTTACGAGGCTCCAACGCGCCACGAGGGTAGCTCCTGAAGAATGCATGGAAATGAAAGTCACAGTCCAGAAGAAATACGGCTGAAAGGCGTGCAGGTGAAAGCTTTTTGGCCGCGTAAATGATAAAGAAGCCGCTAGACACCGGGGGAGAGGCCTGAAAATTTCACGGCGCCGGAAGTGAGCCTTAGAGAGCCACCTAAGTAGATCGTACGTCGTCGGAATTTATCGAATTAGAGGATCGTCGTCGTTTGAGGCTTTTCACCCGACCACCATTTACCCAGAATGCATTTGTACCGTCTAGGGACAGGAGATCGTGTACAATATGTACTCGGTACAAAAGTTTCAGTACCTGTTATCCGAATGCTTCCCATGAGAGGTTATGTTTCGTTCTGTATTATTTAAAAGCAATTAGAAAATCACGAGTATTGTGAATGGTTACACCATTTGTATGATAGTGTGAACGAGATAGAGTTAAAATATAAGTTTTACAGTGGCTCCAAAAAGTATTCGTACACTAGGTCACAAATAAATTCGTTTAACCCTGAAATTCAGAGTCTGATAGAAGTATTTGATAAAACTTTGTGGATATGTAGATCGTAACAGTATACGTATGAATTAATCTCTTCTTTTCATCTAAATGCCATTTTAAAGGGTGAAATTTAAAGGGTGAAACCATCGTTGAAGTTTCTGAATTTTTTCTCATTTTTTAAAGATAACTTTGTACTGATACTTGATGAAGCAAAATCTTTCAAATAGAAAATGTTTAATTTTTAATACCCTGTCGCTCTGCCATAAAAAAAGGAACACGGAAGAGTTTGTGCTCAAAGCGTGAAAAATCGCTAAAACTTTGAAATTCGTTATCAGCCCCCTTGAAAGATATTTTGCTCTGTACACACATAAAGTTTCATTGAAATCAGAATTTCAGAAGTAGATGAATTTCCTTAAAATACAGTGTACGAATACTTTTTGGAGCTACTGTACATGAACATGTGCTTTTAACGTTAAATTTTGCTTTTACAAAAACAATTTCTATGAATTATCTGCCACGTTGACAAGACCACAGTTACAGTTGTTATCTTCTCATTTTTTTGAGCAGTTCACAGTATATGCATATAGGTTAAGTGTACAAGATGTTATCTTGCTCATTTTTCAAACGTTATACAATTTGTGTAAATATTCATTTGGTAAATTCTACTAATACTTAACAGCAATACAAAAACAACTGATGAAATTGCCATTACGCGCAATGGTGGCATGATTGATCTGAACGTGGCTTTACTTGTAACACATACAGTAGCGGACAAAAGTTTAAGACGACAAGACAATGTAAAATATAATTTTATGGTTCACAGATATTGTTTATTTATTCATTTTCATTATCATTATGGTAGAACACCATTTATTGATTAGCATAAAATACGAATTTTACTTATCGTGCTGTTTTTTATTAATTAATTCATTTATCTTCAATATTGTTTATCTATTCATTTTTATCGTCATTATTGTAGAACAGTATGCATTGATTAACATAGAATACAAATTTCATTTATACCGTTATTTCTTGTTAATTAATTCATTTATCTTCAATATTGTTTATCTATTAATTTTTATTTTCATTATTGTAGAACAGTATTCATTGATTAACATAGAATACAAATTTTATTTATACTGTTATTTCTTATTAATTAATTTATTTATCATCAATATTGTTTATCTATTCATTTTTATCGTCATTATTGTAAAACAGTATTCATTGATTAACATAGAATACAAATTTTATTTATACTGTTATTTCTTATTAATTAATTTATTTATCATCAATATTGTTTATATATTAATTTTTATTGTCATTATTGTAGAACAGTATTCATTGATTAACTTAGAATACAAATTTTATTTCTACTGTTATTTCTTATTAATTAATTTATTTATTATCAATATTGTTTATATATTCATTTTTATCGTCATTATGGTAGAACAGTATTCATTGATTAACATAGAATACAAATTTTATTTATACTGTTATTTCTTATTAAATAATTAATTTCCTTTCATCCTTTGGTCTTAAACTTTTGTCCGCTACTGTACACAGTTCGTTCTATTACCAACCTACTTTTGTGTAACCAAATAGGCATAGTTAGAGCATTGCAAATTTGCTTGTACGAATTTAGGGAGCCAGGATATTGGCACACATCATGCAACAGTCAAACCTGAACGCGAAGCTAGTTTATTTATACCCTTCGAAGCAATTACTGTGACAATAATAATTTCGGCATGAAATTACAACAAATTCCTAGAAAGCGGAAACGCTAATAAGATTCCACGCGGACTGAACTATGCTTAATTACCTAGCGGAATTTCCATTTCACATAAAATGTCCACGTGCACCGAATAATAACGAATTTGCAAATTTATCTAGCTCTCCTATCGCGGAAACTTGCGATACGATCGTTTTTGCGCAATTCCGATGAATCCTGCAGCCAATGGTGGTCGGTTTGTTATCTCTCGCGTGACTTTATGTAACCCTGGTGAATTATTATTATTGTTAATATTATTGCCGGTGGTGTACCAATAGTGGAATACTTTTAAGTCACGTGACAACGACGTAATTTTATTACCTCGCATTTGGCATAAGAGAGGCAAGTCAGAATTATTACAACGATTGTTCTAAAAATTTCCGTAGCACATAAATAGAACGCATTCTTTTATCCCTCTATCGTGAATAGCAGTGTTTCCCAACCTTTTTTGTGCCATGCCCCACCTTAACCTTTCTAAACTTTTTATGCCCCCCCCCCCCTATGTAACATACATAATTTTTAACATTAAAAAATTGATTTGTTCACTTAAGAAACATAAATGATAGGTTCTAGGAAGAAAACACAATGAAATTGTTAACAAAACACAGTAAGTAAAATTTCAAAACATATATAGAGTCTATTTTCGAATTGCCCCCCTGTGGGGCGTGGGCTTTACATTGGGAAACACCGGTGTATAGTAAACGTTTTAGTAAAATAAAACAAAATCGTTGTTCGTTATATTTTTTCGAGAATCGAAAAATAATTTTGTTAACAAGTATAATAATTTTATTTTATTTTTTAAATCGAGCATAGATATTCCATTTTTATATTCTGTATGACGTTTTATATTCCAGATGTATGTTCTGTTAAAATTGTATTGAAAAGGAAAAGTGATAATAAGAGGTTCCAATTAACGCGCTCATCTTCGCACAACGTGATTTAATTACTCAAATCACTCTCGACGCGATATATCGGTGACTTTTATGTCACGACGCCGAAAATAACACGAGAACTGGAACGATGCTGAAAAACAATCCGTGATCTTTCGAGTTGAGAATCGAGAATTATTGGTCGAGCCACAGCGTGCGATATCTTTATGCGCGTCACGCGGAGAGATTCAGAATAGAAAACAACAATGATAAAATTAAGGAATGTTCTTTTTTTTTTTTAGATTTCGTTAAACCACGTTTCGTGTTAAATAATAAAAACAATTACTTCGAAGAAACGATGTGATCGAAGAATAAAAAGATTTAATTTAAATCGAATCCTAAAATATAGTAATGTAAATTTGATATATATAAAATTTGAAACGTGAAATTTAAAATTGGAACAAGATGAAATGTTATATTCTAAACTTGTAAAGGATAAAATTAAAAATTGATGGAATCTAAAGAACTGAAATTTAATTCGGTTTAATTTAAGAGTTCAAGTTTAAAATATTAATTGTGAGGTTAGAAATTTCTACCTCACTATGTTACTATTATCGTAATGGATCATTTCTCATATAAATAAATGAATGAATAAAAATATAATGATAAATAAATAAATGAATAAAAATATAGCCGTTACGAATGTAGACAATAAGAAAGTTACTATATAGTAATTTAGCGTCCATTCTGTTTATAGTAATTTTTCTTAAAACGTAGCACGCGACCAACGCCTAATATAAATTCCAGCCGTCGGGTCAACATCGAAACAAACACAGCGTTCCGACAATTTTATTGCACCTGGCCAGCACTCGCTATTAAAATTCTTCCACGTTTTTCATCGAATTCACCACAAAACCTGTAGCCGGTATTTTCGATGCTCTCGCATGATCGCAATTCAACGATAATGTAATTTTCGCAATACTTGTAAATACCGTATTCAGTGTTATCACGGCACGTAGCATGATAAGGCTGTTTATGAAGGAGAAACAGAACGACGAATCTGTCGGGAACATGCAATCTCGTTTCTCGATGAAAAGTGCCTCTCGTATATACATGTTATCAATTGCGATTCATTGACCCGTATCTGGGTATGTAAAGCCACGTTCACATTAGTACCTCAAGCCAGCATTTATGTAAGTCAAATTACTTGACTTCAAAATAATGGTCAATTAAAATGTGGAAGGACGTATCGATGTATTTGTAATCATTTCACGTTAAGTTCAGTGAATTTATATTATTTAGGACTTATTTCGAGTGAAGTGAAATAATTGGGAAATGGATATATCTGTAATAAATTTACGGTAAGTTTTTCTAATACATACTGCATAGAGGTTATTTCAAGTAAAATAATTGGTAGATTAGTTTGAAAGCCACGTTCACATTAGCACCACAAGCCAGCATTTATGTAAGTCAAATTACTTGACTTCAAAGTAATGGTCAATTAAAATATGGAAAGACGTATTGATGTATTTGTAATCATTTCACGTTAAGTTCAGTGAATTTATATTATTTAGGACTTATTTCGAGTGAAGTGAAATAATTGGGAAATGGATATATCTGTAATAAATTTACGGTAAGTTTTTCTAATACATACTGCATAGAGGTTATTTCAAGTAAAATAATTGGTAGATTAGTTTGAAAGCCACGTTCACATTAGCACCACAAGCCAGCATTTATGTAAGTCAAATTACTTGACTTCAAAGTAATGGTCAATTAAAATATGGAAAGACGTATTGATGTATTTGTAATCATTTCACGTTAAGTTCAGTGAATTTATATTATTTAGGACTTATTTCGAGTGAAGTGAAATAATTGGGAAATGGATATATCTGTAATAAATTTACGGTAAGTTTTTCTAATACATACTGCATAGAGGTTATTTTAAGCGAAGTAAAATAATTGGTAGATTAGTTTGAAATTACCTGAATTCAAATTACCTCAACTCGAGGATTATTTGAATTCAAGTAATTTGACTAATCTACACGAAGGCTTTGGTTATGTTGATTAGCCTGCAGTCAGCCGTCTACAAACAATGGAGGTCTCTCGATCTCATTAAGCCACATATATATCCCTTAATGGTCCGCCGATTTATGAGTCGCGATAGATCTTGACTGCAACGCATACAAGCACGTTCCTCTTACGACTAAAACAAATTTGTCGAGATCAATAAGTTCGTTAATTAACGTACTTTTCACCAGAAATAGAATATCTAATAATGGTCCTCGTTGATAAAAGATAAAAGTACTCGACACAGAAAGTGATCTCACAAAGCTGGTGAATGTTTTGTTTAGAGGTCAATTTTCTTGAGATTAATTAGAGTGATCGATTCGTGTACGTTTGGAAATAGCTTGAAGGCAAAATTGAGATTCTTAAGTATCCACGATGGCTGCAAAAAATATTTTCACATCACTGTATTTATTGTGATATTTAGTGATATTTAAAGTTCCCATAATATAATAAAAAATCATGATTTTTCAAAAATTAATATTTGAAACCTACCAATTTACATATTGCAAGTGGATTTTAAGATTAACAAATGACACATACTTATTGCAAGTAAAGTTCTAACCAGTTTAGTTTTTAAATTTTAAACAGAAGACTTCATTGGCATAACAGTAATTTCTATGCAAATTCGCTTGCATAAGAATGTAAATATGCAAAGTGTATTGCAAAAAAAAAAAAAAGGAGAACATCGACCGAGCGGACAGTATAAGACGCAGCTGTCGCGATAATAATAAACTTGTGGCTTATAGTGATTGGAGGTATAGTGGAAACACTCATAAATTTTCTGTTGTCTCGGTCAATACCTGAAAATAGTACTGTACGCTATAATTTACTAGCAAAGACGGGTATTTTAACCAGTAAATTTTAAAAAATTGTTTGAATACCGCTACTAATATTAAGTGGAACAAAATAAAATGAAAACTTATTGAAACACTTCAAAAAACTCTAAATCTGTTAATTCTATATAAATTTTGTTCAGAAAATTTAAATGTAATTAGTATTCCTATTATAAATTCTGATCTTATAAAGCATAGTTGTTTCTACTATCAAGGCAGAATATTCAAACAAACTGCTAACCATAAAAAAAATACTTCTTCAGTCTTTCATTTGATCTATTAGCTACATGCAATGAAAATTCAAAAATTTTTTCTTAACGTCTCCTCTCTAAAGTAAGATTTGAATTATCAATATAGTTGAATGTATTTTCTAGAAATAAAAAAACAAGAACAATTTCAACGAACTTCCTCCATTAAACTACACAGTATGGAAATTCAAAACTTTTCCATGATTTTACGAGAGATTTATACGCCTAACAGATCCCCTAATCCTGGCCACTAAAAAAGTCATCTGCGCAGCAACTCTAACTTGTCGGCAGGCGGTCAATAACGCCAGCATAATTTTACTGCGGTTAATCGGTAACAGATAACCGAACACGCAAGCGCATCGCGTTCACTCTGTCTGACCTGTGGCATTCAAAAAGAGGTGAACGTCACAACAGTGCGCACCTGGCGGTGCTTGCCAGCACGAACTTGCGGGCGTTTTGGTTCGCAATGCAGTCCGCAAGGTGTGCTCTCACTGTGTTCTTCGATAACGGGGGTAATTAGTTGATTGTAAAACAAAAGAGAAGGGAAACAATTGCGAGATCAACATACTAATCGATCGATAATCCATGATAAGGTGTTACTGAAAAGTGACGTCAAAGTAGTGCAACGCCATTACAACTCGTTGATTAAAAACGTTTAATCCAACATGTGACGTTGACTAGGAATGTGTAGTGTCCGGTAATCTGTTTTCACATCATTTTCACGGTTTATCAGTGCGATATCATTGAGGTTTAGAATTATATGTTATCGTATCTTCGTGATAGTTAAAAATGGAATTCTGATTTAAAGACGATCAGTTGTACGATTAAGTGCGATAAAGACCTTAAGGTCACTGAAGGCTTTTTTGTTTTAAATGCATTAATTATTTAGATTGATGGTAATCTCAGGTGGGAACTTTTATAGGTGTTTTTCACAAAACAAATTTTTGTGTTTAAAGTCCTTATTGCATCTAACCGTATAATTTTTATTTGTATTGTTTGGAATATAAGTACCGCGTTAGATATAGATACATTATGTTAAAAATGGTTTAATAAGTGTGTGTATGTAGCCGAGTATTATAGAAATTTTTTTACTAGGAGAATTAAGTTTTATGGTACTATAACAAAGGATTAATGTATCGCGATTAGCTGATTACGCGTATTTTTATTTGATATTGTTTCTTGTAATTATTGGTTTATAGAAATTTATGGTTAACAATAAATTATTTCCAAGTGTATAATTAGAAAAACTTTCCAAATAAACAACGAAAGCTTTAATAATAAAATGTTAATAATTAAAATATAAAAGTGTAGTTAAACAAAACAATATTTTTAAATTCCGACGAAATCCTTGTATAAATTAATTATTATGTTGCCGGGATGAAATAATAATAAATTATGAAAGTTAATGTTACTTATATTTCATGTACATGGCAAAAGAACATCAATTACAAATTGTTAGTACAATGAAAATTACACTCATACAGATGACTTATTTAATAATATACAACACTTTATACAATGGAATTACATAATTGATATTTTAACAAAATAATTTATTTGCAGCAATCGAAATATTAACCACAGTATCCGAAATGGATAATTTATTATTAATACTTAACAGCTTAGAGCAAAAAGTAGCAATTGTAAAAAAATCAGTGTGAAAGCTATGAGAGTGCAATTGCTGAGTGAAAGTTGCTTAGCTGCCAGTCACCATTTACATCATACCAACATACCAATCTATCTATATTAATCACATATATACGAATTGCAGCCAATTTTGACGTAAAGCTATAGAAAGCCAATGATAAATAAAAATTGTACGTTTCATAAGTACGACCATTCAGCTGAATAATTTATGATACAAGAAAGACGACTATGCAACTTTTAAAACGGACCGTTGGTAAATTTAAACGCATAGGTAAGTTAGATTCCGTTATGAAGAAAACGATACAGGAGGGCGCCAAAGGCATGTGTGTAAAACGAGACACTGAGAACTGGTCACTAGCCAAGATTTATTTGCACTTGAGAGACCTAAGAAATGTATGATGATGAAACGCCCGTGAAAAAGCTGATATGTGTGAAAATCCGGCTGCGTTCATGTGTGTGAACAACAAATGTATTTCAACTCGTTGTTCACGTGCATAGTTACTAATTTTTCATCATTGTTGTACACGCGACATTTGGCTGTCAAAAGTGATCCCAAACACGTACACGGTCACGTAGCACACAATATATTTCGTACGTCGTATTGCATAAGTTCTCCCCACGATTGAACCATGCCTGTAAACAACCGATCTAATTCTATCTAACCAACGAACATCATTGATCAACGTATTGATTATATTCAATGAAACGACCAAATTAGATTGTCATTGAGAAACAATGAGAAGGGGTGACGAAAAATTAGGCGCAATTCGTATGTCATATATGTGTTAACTTATTATTATTATTATGTTTGATATACATCTTCAGTATGTAAATTACATATGTACATATACGGGTAATGAAGCTTAAAATTTATGACTCAAAAGAGAAAATTAATACTAATCGTATGACGTGAATTTCTAATTTCACTTTTCCAATACCAAATTATATGGGAAGACTATTATGGTTAGAAGAATACAAATATTTCCACTGTTATGACAGATACACGTTATCGGTTAGAGGTTATATTGATAATTTAGTGTGAAGAAACTTACATTCCGATAACTAAATATTGAGATTAAATTATTTTCAGAGATCATGACGCATAAACCGTTTTTAATACTTAATACTTCCTAATATTTTTTAAAACGCATGAATCAGTAATATCATTAAGCGTCAAATAACCCGCGCTTTCAGACATTTTTTCGAGTCATGTGTTGAATCACGTGACCAAATTATTATTAGAGAAAAGTGATTTTTTCTGGTATTCGTTTAAACAGAATATAATTGTTGCTAAGAATATTTCATCACACGAAAATGATTTTATTACAGTAGTAATAATAATAATTGACACGTAACAATGAACGAGCTTTATACAGCTAGGACCTATAACTATACTGGAGTAACATGAGTTTAACCCATACGTATATATATTATATTGAATAAAGATGAACATATATATACATATAAATTCCTACAAATTAGCATATAAAACACTATAAAAACATCGAACGATACAATCGTTGCAACTTTTACTACTCCAATATACAGGGTTTGACTGGGTGTCGACCAAATGTCAGTCAAGGTCGAATTCCATTGTAGATCGAATACCCATTTTCTCATCAATTTCCCGGCATAAAAGAATCAATAAAATTCGTAGAAACGCGTGGCACTTTCCATTTTAATATTCAGTTAGTTATTCATTCAAGAACACGCAGAAACTTCTTACCTTATATCGACGAGATGAGTCTTGAATTAAAACACGTATCAACACACGTTACACTTCGCTGGTTGGAAAGCAACTGAGGTAAGCCTAGGCTATTCGTCGGTTTCAAAGTCTGAACAAGAATGGTAGTCGCGCAAGCGCACTCCCTTTGATCGCGGAGGTTCTCAACTTTGGCCCGGCTAACCGTTACTATAATCGAAATGACGTAGGAACGTAAATATAGAATTAAGCACCACGGATGTTTCGGTGATAAAAATACGTTCTCATAAGTTAAAACTAAAATAATTTCTGTATCGTGTGTTAAATAAATTATGTCTTAAAGTAATTTGTATTCTCTTTTAAGATGGTTTTCTTTTAAATTATTTTTTCGGCAGAGTGCTCTTAATACTATAACTGTTCGTTACATACAAATAGCGTATATTATATATAACATTTAAAATAGACGAACATTTATATACTCATTGTTTAAAATTAAGTCATTCTCAAATGCAACAATTAATTTCAAATCTTAATGAATAACAAAACTATATGTTAATGTAAATTAAATAAAACTAAGATTACTCTAATAATACTATACCTAGAAATACTGTATTTAAAACGATTTCCCAATGTACTGTACGATTAACGTCAGTTCATGTATGCTAACAGTCTTATGCAAATGCACATACAGCTGAAATAAAGTAACACGTGTCTTCTTGTAGTATTTTTATTTCCTACACGATTCCGTTACATGATCATCGAAATATAAAGAATTAAAAATAATTGTACTAATTTACGTTTAATAATTGCGACACCGTCAGGCGCACGTGTTGATGATTTGTTCTACAGTGCCGGGAAGGATGACGGAACGTGGTTGGTGGGGATCCATGGGAATGACGACGTATCGACCACTAGGAAAGCAAATTCTGAACATATTAATACGTTCACGCACGCACGTAATATCGCGGAAGCCTCCGTTTGAGGACCTCTGCTTTAGAGGACAGTCAAGGGCACCTTGCGCGACATTCGCCGAATTTACCAATACCACCTTTTTTCCTTGCAAAGGTCGACGTACCTTCGTTAATGTGACGAAATGTGCACGTTGTTTTTCTCTGGAACATCTTTATCGTTGCGCGATGATTTCATTGATAAAGATGCGCTCAATTTATCAGACGTCATCTCTTAGTGATTACACGTCATAGTGATCTTACGTTTCAGGTGTTCTAACGAAATGATTGGCAATCAGAGGTAAGTGGAATTTGCCTGATGTAATTGAAGGTTGAGTCCTGAAACAAAGTTTTACATTCATCAATATAGATTGGTAATTATAATTTGTATAATAATTGCACCTAAAAAAATGAGTGCTCCTGGGTTGATCAATAATTTTATGGAGAGCTTCTGCTTTTCTTGGTGCACATTCCACCGTCGAGTTCTAATTGTCCTAATGCAGCCTGGGAACAAAGTTTGGCTCTTTCCAAAAGCACTTCTTGGGCGTCTTGTACGTTTTGTGAATTTCCCTTCCAAGTAATCATCGCTGCGTTCTTTAAGCAGAAAATTTGTCAACGAACGTGTTTTAGCAGTAGGAATAAGATTTTTGTGAAATTTAGATTAGGTCAGGATATTTTATAGATACTTGTAAGGCACGTCCATAGCAAAACGTTAGGGCCCAAGGTTTTTTCCCTTCGTAAGTCGCAATGGCGTTCAAATTTATAACTGCATCCTCGTCCGACTGTCCGCCGCTCAAAAATATGACTGCTGGCACTGCTGGTGGCACTGTCCTCCGCAAGGCTGTCAGTGTTTGTTCAGCAATAAGCTATAAACATTTTTTACAATTATTAATTTATATCACAGATCTATATTACTAACGATAAAATACTGTTTACTGAAAAATTGTTCAGCGAATTGCTTCGAAATAATATACAGTAGTGGACAAAAATTTAAAACGAGAGGACAATGTAAAATATAATTTTATGGTTTGCAAATATTGCTTATCTATTCATTTTTATTGTCATTATGATTAGTATAGAATACAAATTTTATTTATATTGTTATTTCTTATTAATTAATTTATTTAATTTCTTTGACCGTTTGGTCTTAAACTTTTGTCCACTACTGTAGGTAGCACTTTGCAAATGGATTTTATAAAATTTATAGAAAGTATCATAGGAAGATAATACTTGAGGCGTGCAGTTGGCTGTATTTTTTATTCCCGATAGAACCATCGCCACCTTCAGGATTATACCCTCAAGGTAGACATGATGCTCTTGTAAAGTACGAAATAGAATGGAAAGCATTTCTTCGTGAACCTCCAGTGCTCTGTTTATCCCATGATTGCCATTGTTAAGTATTTCCGGTTCTATGATAGGTACCATCCGTGCACTCTGACATATACAGGCATATCTAGGTAATAAATTAAATAATAATAATAAATTAGGTAATAATAAATTAGCTGCTAACCTAATTAATAGTCTTATCTTATTTATTAAAAAAATGGGAGTTAAGAATGGAATCTGGTTATAAATAAGTAGATAATAATGTACGTCACCGTCGATAAGGTAGAATTATCTAAAAATTTGCAATTACAGCATTCAGTTAGTGGAATGACGCAACCTTACGCTCTATTTTAATGGTGTCAACTACACAGATGAACAGCTCCTAAGTGTAGTGGTCACGTAAACCTATTCTGATGGTCCTGTACTACTACTGTCTCACAATTAATTGATCTTTTCCTTAATATGCAATTTATAAAATGTCTACTATGTTAAAAAATTTAGTATATAAATTATTGATTTACTTAACGATTGACATGAATTAATTCACGATTACTTGGTTTCTGTTCTAATGCTCGTGTAAAGCGTGATATACAGTAGCGGACAAAAGATATAATTCGTTCGGATAAACGAGATTATACTCTACAGGACGTTTCAAAATTCAAAGAAACAATGGGCGTGACTCTATACATTTGGATCGTCCATCTATCGAAAAAATTCTGAAACACCCTGTACAGTGTTGGCCAAAAACTAAATCTTGCAAAGGTGTTCGCACATGCAGCCAGGGCTAGTTGATTCTTGATTCTATAGATTTTGATTGGTGAAGACCTGTCGAAAAAATTTTGAAACACCCTGTACAGTGTACGCCAAAAACCGAACCTTGCGAGGACGTTCGCATTCGCAGCCAGGGCCAGTTGACTCGGCGTAGTCTCGGAAATCGTGAACGTGCATCTCCATTTTGTGAAGTGGCAACCGTCTCGTTTATATTGGATACATCTCTCCTGCAAACTGTCCAGGCCCTCCGTTGTTTTCTCCTCCTTAGCGGAGAACAATGGGACCTGGCCCTTGTCGACCTTAATGCCGGGCACGACATCCCTTTGGCGTAGCAGCTCGATCATCTCGATGCCATCCGATGTTTTTTGGTAAACTGTCTCGTGATGCAGAATAACACCGCTTATGTATTGTTTAAAACGGCACTGCGACAAGAAAAATGCAAAACACGAATGGATGAATCAGATGCTTGTCGGCACGCTGCGTATCCTGAATTTTTTCGACGATGGTTTTAGGATCGTTGAAAACGGTAAAAAAGAAATGATTGAAAATCGTCGCTCAAGAAAGGTAACAAGCTTTTCGTTAACCCTTTCGCGGTGTAATACGATGGAAACTTGGGTAAGTTGGTAATTACAGTTCTCATTGGTTTCGTGGCTTATGTTGTATGATTTGTAACATAACCTAATAACCGTGTGGTTGCGATTTGTATTGCTAATTTGGTTCCAAACCTCTATAAGATTTGGCTCAGAACCATATCCGTCTGTACCGTAATTTTGCACTGATTTTGGTGTAAAACCTTATGACAAAATTTTGATATCAAATTTATTGTAAAAAAAAAGATAGATCCAACTTTAGTGCTGTTCTCAAGTTTTGCTATGGTTCTGTAACCAATTTTGGTGTAAAGATTATACTACTATAACGGACAAAAGTGTAAGACCAAAGGATCGAAGAAAATAAATAAATTAATTAATAAGGAATAACAGTATAAATAAAATTTGTATTCTATGTTAATAGTGTAATAAATAGTGTTCTACCATAATGACAATAAAAATGAATAGATAAACAATATTTGCGAATCATAAAATTATGTTTCACACTGTCCTGTCGTCTTAAACTTTTGTCCGCTACTGTACATGGCTTGATGTGTTTCTGTTCAAACCTTGGCACGTCTTTACCGCCAATATGGCAACAAAGTTTGGTATGTCACCTTTGATATTTCTCATCCTATACTTGTTAAACCGTGAAAGGGTTAATCATCGTACGTTTCATCTTTTCTGAATTCATCAAACATTGTTAATTACTGTGCATTGATCCAGAAAGGGTTTGAAGACCGTTTTTCCGAAAAATTTTCTTTTACCTGAGTGTGATCTGAGCTAAATAAAAATTACGGATTACAGTATAATGACCTTGTCAGCGCTGAATATCATTTGTCTGTAATCACGCCGATTCATTTCGTTGTTCTCCACTCCTAGTTCCTCGAATCGCTCTTCCAAAGACGAAGGGCTCTCGTCACAGGCCAGCAAACCTTTTCCTGGCTTCACAAGGGCGTCCACGATTTTTTGTAACTCCTGACATAACGCTGGCTGTAACTCCGTGTATTTCGTAATGGGCGACGATATCTAGATGAAAAATGTCCTTCGGATATAAAAAAAAGTCGATGAAAACTCACAGAGTCGAAAGAGGATCGAACATGTTAAGGGTAGAAAGAAAGACAATTATCGAAATTGTAGTTCAATACGTTTATTGTGCAAATAAGCATTTGAAACGTTCAAAAATTGAATGAACATTATTACTTGAATAAGATTCATGTACAATGTTCATTAAAAGTACTTATACACATTACCATTTTTATTATCACATTTATCAATAAATTATCGAGGATTAAGCATGTTCAATTTGTTATCATTTGAGAGTACTTTTATGTGACCACATGTATTTTAGTATAATGAGAATTAAATATTGAATTAGTTCAAAATTAGTTTTGGAAAATGTGTATACGAGTATTTTTTGTAGCCACTATGTGTATACAGGGTGATTCTCAAACGTGATCACTTAAAACAACATCTGAATTATTTGTTATATGTAGAAAAAAATGTTTTAAATAAAAGTTGCACGATATACTAAAATATTACTGTACTTATACCCCCGTTGATATCATGCAATTTTTATTTGAAGCATCTTTTTCTGTAAAATACAGTTCACAAGTTGTTTTAGGTTACCAAGTTGTGAGACTCACTCTGAATAACGCCAGGTAAAATATTCCTGCTAGTTTTAAGACTAGGAGCAAAATCGAGAAGGTCAACAACCGTGGCTGCACTCGGACGAGTTATATTTAATTTCGTCTAGCAGTCATTTAGCATGCTCATTCTGCGATACCGAAGAAAACGGTACTCATTTAATAGAAGTCATGCACTTTCTAAATGTAGTTATCATTATCAAGCATTGATATAGGGGCAACAAAGTCCAAAGACGATATTAAACCGTGATCGAAATTGCTCTCTGCGATCACTGATTTCATTTTAAGTATCATCCGGTACTAGTAAACAATTTTTGTATATTTGGTAATAAGTATATTCGTGCATGTTTATTGCTTGCACAAGTAATCAGTACTTTTATATCGTAAATTTACATTTTAGGAGAAAAACATCTCAATATCAGTAGAGAGAATCGTGAAAATAATATTTCTGTTATCAATTTCAGATAATGTGTGTATAATAATAATAATAATAATAATAAGTTCTCGCAAATAACAACTACGTATATCATATGGTCCGGTTTTGAGATATTCTTAATCAAATTTTTGTTTTGTATTTATTTGCATCACAGACAAAATCTTACAGTTACTTAAGGAAGGTATTTTTAGTAGTGGTTAGATAATAATGAATATAATAACAGGTTAACAACTTACTTTGTCCTTGCAAGGACATTTATCTCCCAAACGCATCATTCCTGTTTTTATTTGGACTATATGTGTGCTACCAGAAAATTTAGAAAGATAATAAAAGTTAAGTATATTTTTGTTTAAATATAGAAGCCATGATGAACAAATTTGTATAGAAAGTTTGATATTTAAAGAGGAATGATGAAACAACTGAATATCCATAGTTAATAAATTATAACGGTTTACAATGAGACAAAATTTTTATTAGAAAGGCAGCAAAAAATATGTAATTTAGTAAACCGTTTAGTAATAATATCCCTTAAGTTAATAACACAATCATACCTGCGTCAATTTTTTTCACATCCTAGTTACTTCGTTGACTTTAGTTAGTAACGAATAGAACATATTAAATTTCATAATTTATTTCACTCCTTCAATAAAAGAATTTTAATTTAACCTAATAACTGTCTCATGTGAAACTATTAAACTCATAATATTTTAATAATTAACCCGGTATAATAATACATAAATTAAATGTTTTTTTTCTATAGAACATTATTATATTTAGCTATGATATTAGTAAAACTTTTTATAACTTAAAAAGATTACATTCTAATATTAAATTAAATATTTGTAACATAAGCGCGTTTTCTAATCAACTATTACCAATGACTGATACCAGTAGAAATAAAAACCCTACATACTTCACGCGTTGTCTTATCATGAAAAGTTGCCTTAACCTTCGACAAATTTTTGAAATGGAAATCGATGAAGCCTGTTGTAAGTTGTTAGATCGAGGTTAGTTGCGGTTACGTTCTAGCAGGATGTATAAGAATATTGATAGTGCAGGTGCATTTAAAAACTATTTTGTGGTATTTTGTTGTTGATGTAGTTTACAAGTGACTCTTATCTATTATTCCACATGAGAATATGTTGTGGTAAAAAACTTTCAATCACGATTAGGAAGGTTAATCGTAGATGCGACTAAACGATAATTACATGTTAAAAGACATAATAGTTGAATCTAGTATAGATTTAATTGACTTAAAAAGTTAATTAAAAGTTACGATGAGTAACAGAGAAAAAAGTGATCCACGATCAGAACAATGTGTTCTGAAGGGGAAGGAGGAAAGAGAAAGAAAGCAATCAGTATCTTCGCAGAGCGATGATTCCGATGCTAAGAAAAAGAGACGTAACACATGCAGTAAAGATAAAAGGAAAAAGTCAAAACATAGAAGTAGCTCTAATAGCTCTAGTTCCTCCAGTGTTTCTAGTCGTGAGGCAAAGCCTCAAAGTGATAGGGACAGGAGGAACAACAAGTGGGATAAGAGATATGAAAATGGTGTTAGACCATACCGATTGAATCCAAGAGAGGGTAGAGGATATTATAAAGGCCGGAGTGGATACTTGGATAATCGTAAACGTAATTTTGGATACAGACCTTATAAACATACTGGATTTTATGATAGAAATAGACATAATAATTCACAATACAATAGATATAATAATGAAAGGAGGGGTAATAGATTTTTTAATCATAACAATAGAAGACCACCATATGATAGATCTAGAAGTAGAAGTACTCTTGACCATGATCATCAAAGAAGTTTAAAAGAATCTAGTGAACATTCAAGGGAAAGTGATTCAAAAGAAAGACATGCTAAACAATGTAGCATTGACAAAGCAGAATTAAAAAAGAAAGATGCAGATGATATTTATACAAAGGGAAAAGATAAGAAAAGAGATGAAGATGTGCAAGAGAAGACTGATCACATTGCTCGCAAAAAGTCAAAAAGGAAAAGGTCTTTGTCTTCTTCAAGTTCCTCAACTGTTAGCAGTACCAGTAGTGAAAGCAGTAGCAGTAGCTCAAGTAGTAGCAGTAGCAGCAGTAGTTGTAGCAGTAGCAGTACAGATACTTCTGAGGATGAAAGAAAACGTAAAAAAGCAAGAAGGAAAGCTAAGAAGCTAAAAAAGGCCATGAAGAAGCGTAGGAAGAAGAAAAGGATGAAGAAGAAGTTGAAGAAGAAATTGAAAAAATCTAAGAAGAAAACACGAAACACTGACAAACCTAAAGAAGGTGTGTCTAAAGATATTTCGCAAGAAATATCAGAAAAGTCAAAAGCAATGGCACCAATGACAAAAGAGGAATGGGAAAAGAAGCAAAGTATAATACGTAGAGTTTATGACGAAGAAACTGGAAGATACAGGTATTTTTTATAAAAAAAAATTATAAATATACATATCTATCAATAATTATCTGCAATATGTAATTAATTAAAAATTTTATAGGTTAATTAAAGGTGATGGAGAAGTCCTAGAAGAAATAGTAAGCAGGGAGCGTCACAAAGAGATTAACAAGCAAGCTACAAAAGGAGATGGGGATTACTTCCAGGCACGCTTGAAAACCAATGTTTTATGAACTATTTTTTTATCTATGCTGAAAAAATACCCTTATATAATAATTACTTTATTGTCAGTGTTAAAGTCCTGTATGACAATATGTTTTATAATGTCTCAGAGAAGATACTTATACGTTGTACATTAATGAAACTTGTCTACAGTGTGATTTTAATTATATTACATGCACATAACGTTTTAATTCGAACGTTAATGACCAAATGTTGAAATATAATCAACAACGAACACACTTTAGATTCTAAGCCAGTTTTATATAGTTATATTTTTTTCATACTATGACTAATTCATGTTCATTGTCATGTATGAACTAAAAAAAAATATTTGCATACACCATAAAAGTACTAAACGTAATGTAGTAGTAATACAAATGAAAGTGAAAATTTGTAACTATTTATTATTTCGATAAATCAGTTACATTATTTTCGTAAATAAAAAATGATTCGCAATTGGTAAATCATTTTCAAAATATAAATTTTATTTTTTATATGAATAATTTTGTCATTTCTTATATACAAGTTATGTTACATATTCATTAAATTTGTATAATTGTTTAACAATTTTTTTTTTAATGTAAAAAACTTATTTCATTATGAAATTATTATAAGATACAATTATAAAGCATTTAAAAGAATTTTCTGTTTTATATAAAGTAAATGCTTAATATAAATTTCTATGAGTACAGCTACATTTGAAAAAAGTACACTTTCATAAGTGTATTACATAAATACATAAAAGTCAATACAATTGAATAAAGTGACTTGTATGGCCATCTCGATATGTAGGATCATCTGTGATTGCCGCTCGGCATAACGGGCATGAACATTCTCGATTTAACCAAGTTAAAACACAAGTTTCACAAAAAATATGTTTACAGTGCAGTCTCACAGGCATCGAATATTGATCGTGGCAAATCGCGCAAATACCACCTGATGCTACCAATTGCTCTTTTGATGGTGATTCACCCAAATTCTGTAACATAATTAATTAGTTTTAAAAATTCGTTTTCTCTTCTTAAGAAACTATAAGACATACCACACTTTGAAATAACTTCCAAATAGCAGTTTGAAATAATTTTATGCACGATAATAAATCAGTTCCTTTGCTTGCTGTATAGAGTAAAGAAAGAAGTACTCCAAAAATTTTTTCTGGACCTTGATAACTTTCAAAAAAGTAATACAACCATGGTTGTACAGGTGCAACACATCTGTAAAGTTGAGATGTTGCTTCCACCATAAGAAAGTACTTTCCCTAAGACAAAATTGTCATTTGATCTTTTTATTCAGTTAATGGTGTTACAACATTGTATAGTACTACTTACCCTTTTTCTAAGTGCCAAAATTTTTGAAGGCAAGCAAGTTAAAAACACTTTGAAAATAATAGTAATCAGTTTCAGAACAAAATCTGTTATTAAAACTGACCACAGTAGTTCCCAAATAGTAAGAGGTTGTGAATATGGAGAAAATATACGTGTGTCATATTCAAAATAAATAAAAACTATACAACCAATAATATAACATGTAATAATTAAGAGTGACATCCAACTTTTATTATTTTGTTTTGCAATTTCACGTTTCACAACATTGTTACTATAATTGAATGTAACAAGTAATACTATAAAATTTAATATACTGGCCCTATGATCATATAGACCTTTGGCAAAAAGAATACAAATAAGAGGAATATATCTTTTAAGTTCTCTAAATAATGCACATGTTTGTGGACTGATTCGTACTGCCTCTGCTAAATTTTCTTCTGTATCATTGTTGTTATTATGATTAATAGTATTATTGCTATTGACATCTTGATTTTCCCCTACAACCTCATTTGCAACTTCATTTGCAGCCTCACGAATATTATTTAAGAAATTATCCGTTGCAGTTGTTTGATGATTATGGTTGTCATGAATTAAAACATCATGTAAATTTATACTTGTTGGTTGACCTTCAACATTGATGATATAATTATCAGATGAAGCAGGAACATTTATTGGATTTTGAACTCTTTGAATGTTTAATAATGTACTTAATGAAATGCCAGGTTGCTAGAAATATAAAAATTGGTAAAACTAACAGTGTAAAGTATTATAATACAAGAATGTAGAATATATATGTTAAAAATATACTTATAACACATACACGTTGTATAAAAGGTCTAATTTCTTCTATAGTGGAAGATATGTTATTTGTAAATATTCTAGAATGTTCCATAGTTCTAGTACTGAAATTGAAATCGTTTATGCTAATAGATAGTGAAAAACTGACGTAAACACAAAAATAATTTTTATCAACATAGATCAAGTGAAAAACTGTACATACGGTATAGAATTTTTTCGTTATGCTTTCCGTAAATAATATTAATTAATATCAAGACGAATTATCATATGTTCTTGTTTATATAACCATGTCACATGTACTGATACAACATGTGATAAATTACGTAGGAAAAGAAAATACATTTTCGTTACCGGAGACTAAATATTAAGATATACAACTACAGAAAGAGACCGACATTCTAAAATTCTGTATCAAATTCATTTCACTGCTTAATATTCAATTAACTATTAAAACCTCAGATGAAGCACTATTTTTAACACTCTTTACAGCACTGTCTTCACGTCGAAAGTTTCAAAAACTCGATTCACAATTTTTGACGTATAGATATATTCAATCACGCCATTTTCTTCAAGATTATTCTTGCCCGATAAACCAACCGAGCTACCATGCGAAGCGCCACATTTAAACTTCAAGTATTTGATTTCATAAACAGTTTATGCATAAATACAAGTAATTTTATATTATTTAATTCTGTCACAATATGTTCTACTTCACAATATTATTAAGTCAGTACAAAATTTGACAAATTATTAACATTTATTTTAGAGTACGCTTTAGATGCTTTCCTCGTTTACGGTTTCCTCGTACTGTATTAACAGAATTTATATACGAGTAAGTGGATTTTGAAGTCGGCTGTTCGACTGGGGCATTAACCGCTTTTGTCCAAATGATCGATGCAATTGCGCCTAATGCTCGCGACATACACAGTAACACTTGATTAAACTTCATATTCCTCAATCCGTAAAACTTAAAAAATCATATGTACGAGGTATGTAAAAGTGAATACGTAAAAATTAGAATAACAAAATATTATCGTACTTGGAAAATTGGTGCAGCGATTGCATTTTGCTCTGGAAGAATGTGTTTTCCTTTTGCGGTTTTCACCATTGTAGTAAGAATTTGAGTGATTGTTTGCGATAACTGGGAAAATTTTTTAAATTACAGAAAAATGTAGAAAGCTTGATTTTTTCGTTTAAAAAAGATTTATAGTGATAATCTCTTTATAATAATAGAACTAATATAATATTGCTGTTTATATAATTATAATTTGGTTACAATATAATTACTTCGTTTTACGGTGTAACTAATTATATTTAAAAATTTACCTTTATGCTAGAATCATTTGGCATACATTTTCTGGCATAATTTAATAATGCGGTGTATCGTGGATCAGGAAACCCTGAACCTGTTTCTTTGTAACCAATTAATTTGTCTTTTTTAATTACGGTGGCCATATAATTTCTCAGCTTCTCCTCTTTCGAATCTCGGCCGAAAAGACGTTGTATTTTCGTTTGAAACTCTGAACACTATTTTATTAATGTAAAAATGATACAATTACTTATAAACGATTGTAGTGTTCTTTTTTACCAATAGTGATATAATTTTTATAATTTGTTTAATAATTAATTTAAACTTTAAATTATTAAGAATGGTTCGATTTACTTGGATTATTGTGCCACTCTTAGGTTCCTCAGTATACGCTAAAGTTCCTGCGGCTAGAGCTTGATTGACGCACAATTGAGAACCACCCAGTATTTCTGTAATATGGACACTAGGGATTCCACCATCATCGTCCCTAGAAAAGTAGTACATGATATAAATTATTTTCTTACCATATGATATTGTTACAAAAATTATGAAAGAAAATAGGGTAATCCGTATAAAATAAATTATTCTTTATATTTTGCATTTATAAGAAAATTTGAAAGCTTTAAAAACATAGAGACAAAAATATTTCACGTTGATCCTATTTGAATCACATATGAAATATTTTTTTATCATTGCAATTAAAGAAAATAACTAGATGAACTATTTTAAATAAGATTAAAGCTTATGGAAATCTTGATTTGTAATTTTCTTAACTGTTTTTAAAGTTTTAAAAATAACTTGCTTACGCATTCAAAACGGTGTACAGTCGAAGAAAATCCATTAACGGCGTTTGATGGTTTTTCGAAATATTGAACGCGATCGATAAATCTTCTGTTAAGAACTGTATCCAATCACAATTTTTTTCTTTTGTGTTTTTTACTTCAGTGTTAGCGATTAAACCAACGATTGCTGGCAGTGTCGCTAGCAATTCCATACTATCCTCGTAAATATACTTGAAATAAAAATAGTAAGTGTCATAAACAAAATTATAATTACTGATTTAATTAAGCATTTCATCAAATCGGATCTTTTATATACTTTGATAAAGAGTGTCAATAACGGAAAACATATATGCTTAAGTTCAAATTCCATTCAATTGTTTCCTTAGTTTTTTCAAATAAATAAAGCTTCCAGAAAAAATAGTATTTTTTATTAAAAAATGTGATTAGAAATTCTCAATGATTAGAATGGTAACTATTATTTAGTATTGAAATTGTATACTGTATGACTCAAGTCATCCACTCACTTCCCAATGAGTGTGACTCAGAACATCGTTTTTGATAGCTTCTTTTATATGCTTGCCAGAATCAAATACAGTTAGGGCTACCGACAATTTTCCAAGAGGAGAGGTCGATTTTGGTAAAGTTTGAAGAACAGAACCAACAATTCCACCACCTGGGCCTGACCACCAATCTTTTCTCTTTTGACGCCGTAGCGACCAATCAGCGATCAACGATGCTGTCTGCTCATGTGTAGGGATATCTCCAGTTAGCAACAGCCAGAATACAGCCTCTGCAGTTGGTGAGTTGCCCTCTTGAGGTAAAAGTGTAAGGATTTCCGGTATTGTTAGTCCTCTATATTTGATCTGTACATAAACAATAAAATTGAAAAAATATTTTCTTCGCATTAAGATATCTGATAATAAAAGTTATTCTTTATGTTTGTTAACATTTCAGAGTTACGTAGAAATATTGAATATTACAAAACAATAAGATTCACCCCATGTTTTGGATCAGCCTCGGAAGTTTCTCTAACTATAGTGTTCACTCCACTCAGTCCTTGATACATATTTTCTACGGTGATGTTACTGATTACAGAGGAGCCATATTGTTGGCGAAAATTCCTCAACACATCATAGTGGTTTGGAATTTTTTCACACAAAGCCTCCTTCAAGTTTGTGCTCGTGCTAGGGGTACCTCTCGTTGTGCTTACCTTAACATCCGATTAATTCTTTCACGTCGTTGCAAAAGTATGATACTTTCAATAACAAGAATAAAGAAAAATTGAAATTAAATTTTTTTTTTGGAGTAAACTAACTGGGACGAAAACAATCTTTTCTTGCGAGGGTGTTTAAAAATTGTAAATGAAAAAGGTAACGCGGGTAACATTGTATTCTCTTTTGATACAAATGTCGCAAGTGGCAATAAAAATTTGGAAAAGCAAATTGGCTGCGAGTAACCTCGTACATCGGTAAATCGATTCCAACCGTCAATACGTGCCGTTGTCCTCGGCAATTAAAATCCCTGCAATGCCTCACATGCTTTAGCGCCGCCTTCCTCCTGTTTATGCACCGCAACCTTCTGCAAATCAGTATCATCTTTCCGGAATTTCTCTTCTAATAAGGATCTTTAAAAGTAGATTATTGCAATGGTGAAATCGATCGACTGTAACTTAAAGAGAAGTTGATCTAAAACGTTACTTATTATTACTTTTCATTTTTATTTTATTGTGAATTTATATGTAAGAAATATCTCATCTAAAATTTAGTCATTGCTTTGATCGGATGAATGTCAAATTACTACGAAATTTCTCGTTGCAGTGTTTACACGAAAATGTTCTTTTGTTATATCGTTCGTGTAATTTTATATTACGATGTATTGATTTTGAAAACAGAAGAAAAATTAAAAGTTAAAATCACTTTCGATCTAATTATACAAGTAGTTAATACCTTTTTCTAAGGAGTATATAAAATTGTATTAAACGTTGTATAAAAAGAGTATATGTACTTAGCTTTGTTAAAAGGAGTAAGTGTGTCCTAGAAATCTTCGAAACTCATACATTTTAGAGCATTCATGTATTGCATGATTCGTTATTCAAAACCACTTAATTTTGTCGTTCTCATTTTTATCGATTCACTTTACAATAAGATAGTAAAAGGTTTACGAATTAAGTATAAAAAATGAGTGTTTAACAGTCCTCATTGTTACCTAAAATACAAGCAGACATATTTATAAATCAGTATTCTAAATGAGTTTTTTTTTTACGAATTGAATATTTTGAGCCCTGGAATGCTATAACCATCTAGCGGTGAAATGGTGATACTAGGTGCTTTATGTGTGTGTGCCTTATTACACATATGTAAGTAAATATTCAAATTTTTCAGGCTTTTGTTTTAGGCGATTGTTTCACATTTTTGAGGAATCAGATTAAAATATTAATATGTCGAATTAAGTTCTGTCCGGTGCTATTCTGATTTTCGACCCAGTTTATTAGCTATGATTTATTGAATAATTCGTTTATAGATGTAGTGGCACCATCTGACGACGCAAAGCTGGCTGATCCTGATTCTTCAAACAAAGATACAAAATTCTGAATCTTTAAATAACTGAATATCAGAAAAATAGTACATCCTTTGCAAGTCAGATCATTTTACACAGAAATACCATTATAATAGTGTTATTATAAATACATTTTGTGCGTCATAAGTAGATGACGAACGTTTCATTAAAATAGTCACAATGTATCCGTGAATCACATAAATTTAAAACGTCTTGTATTTTGTTTATTTACTTTCAGTGATTGAATTATTTTAATTGTGTACTATGATTCCTGCCGCAAAGTAAGTCTGATTAATTATAATTTATTGTTTGTTTAATAATTTGTTTTGAAATGATTTTGTTTCATTAATTTATGCTTGTATTTTTATTGTACAGTATGATAATTTAGTTTAAGTGTAATATACAATCTTTCACTCAAATGTAAAGGGTGTAATATATGATTAATACACAAATATAAAAGTAATATATCATTTATGTTATATATTTTACAAAGAGAGAAAGAAATATAAGTATGGATATTTTATTTCAGAAGAAAGAATATTAGAAATAAAAAATCTATTTTATCTACCGATTCAGAAAGTGATACAGATACATATGTTCCATCATATAAAAAACTAAGATTGGAGAGAGTTAGAAATATACAAAAAAATTTGTATACATTATATGATACAGATAATTCTTCAGAAAATTCTAATGTACAACGAAATAATAAAAGGCGCATGAAAGTAACTGAGGACAATAGTAATACAAAAAGCAAAAATAAAATTGGTAATGTTAATATTAGAGCTACTAAAGAAAATGACTCAAAAATTTTGTTTAATAAACAAAATGCTTCTACAAGTTATAATTCAAATAAAAGTTCTTCCTTGTCTTTAACTCAAAGTCAAAAAAGATATCAGAAGATTCTCAATGGTAACAAAGGAAAAAACAATAATGTTGAAGCGAAACTGAGTCAAAGAATAAATGATCAGAATAGTGATGAATTTTGCAACAATTCAGATGTTGCTGTATGTACAATTGTGGAAGACAAAGTGAAACAAAATATTAAAAATTTTAAACCATCAATCATAGATATTGTAGAAAAGTTAAAAAATAAATTTTCAACATATAAATTACAAATACATAGGTTACAGACAAAGTATATTAAAACAAAAATAACACTGGAAGATGCTGAAGATTTGATGTTTATTTTCAATTCTGTTATCAGCAAATTAAAGGAAGAGTTAACTGAACAGCAACAAGAGTTAACAGACACTTATATTCGGTGGAGAAGACAGTTTAAAATTTCAAGTGTACGCCATAAACATAGTACTAATAATAATAGTTTGCAAGTACACTCTGATCTTACTAGCGATTCTGAAATATTTTCGGTGGATGCTGAACAACAGTTAAAAGTAACTAAAGATATATTAGAAAAGGTTTGCGAGAATAATAAAGTCACTATGCAAGGTAGTATTGAACAGAACAATATTAGAAACAATTTATTATTGGAAAAGGAAACCGACTCGTCGGAAATAGTGGATTGTATTATTGATAGTCCATCTCAAACTAAGAATGATAATGTCACATTGCAACAAGAAAAAAATGTATCACATATTTTGAATGAAGTAACAGAAATTAATTCGAGTGAAACATCAGAAAATAAAGAATGTACACAGAATAGTGTTTCAAATACAAAAACCTCAAATAAAAATTTTACAGACAAATTAATAAATTGCGACAGTGATATAAGTAGCACATGTAGCACAGTGACTTTTTATCCTACAACAGATACAGGTGCTCAATGCACTAACACTAACGACCATGAAAGTTATGTTACAGATACAGATGAAATTAGAGATATCAGTTACTCAGAAAATCCTGTTGTAGAAGTTCCCATTATATCAAATAAAGAATTGAATTCATCATCTAGTAAAGTTCAGAAACCAACTTTAAGTCGCTGTGAGTCACTTGATACAATTATTATTCCACGTAACAGTATGAGTAGTTTTAGCAAACAATACGTAAAATATAAAAGTGACGAGGATTCTCAAGCAGCAGTAAGAACATATCTCGCGCCTTTAAATTTAAATAAAAATTCAATTCATCTGTATGAATCAAAAGAATCCAGTCATGTTTTTACATCTCCAGTAAATCATGTTTCAGATCCAAATTCGAGAAACAAAATGATCATTGATAAAAAATTACGTATGAATTGTCAAGTATTAGTAAAAAAACTTAAGTGGTAGTTAAGTTATGCTGAGTATAATTATGTACCAAATTTTTATAAGCTTTTGTAATACTTGTTGAAATGAAGTGAATAAGTTTTTTTTGCAGTACATATATATGTATATATAATAATAGATTATCAATTCTAAGTAATGATGATTACATAATGATGACATAATTATCATGTGCTGATGTTCACAGAAAGATTATATATATTATAAAGTGTTGCAGTATAACAAATATATAAAAGTATATGATTTTTCTAGTATTATTCATGCACCACAATTCTCTCCAATTTTGTAACACCTTTTAAAAACTTCTCTCCTAAAAAGATATGTAAATTTAATTCTATTATAAATGATTGTTGTCCTACTTTTATCTAAATTTCTGCAAAGTGGAATATAAAGTTTAAAAACATTTTTCTCTCCGTCTTCGTTTTATCGTCTATGTACTATAGGATTATACAAGTTTTATTTGTTACTTAATATTTTTGTTCATTGGTCTAACATTTGTACAATTTAAGGATAATAGGATAAAAACAAATTCATGAGACGTCCTTCACTTTTTTTTTTTTATTGCGCTATTCCTGCATACAAAACAATACGTAGTATTTTGTATGTAAAATGACGCTTGCTCGACACACTCCCGAAGGTTGTACAAATATGCGCCGAAGTTTGCTTACCTCATCTAGATTCAGTATTTCGGTACAAAGATTTCTTTTCCAACGAACACATGTTTGTATGTCATGTAATGTACAATTTGTATGCCTTGCTATTCGATATATATTCAACATTTACGTATATTCTTTTTGCGTGGTCTACGCGTGTGCTGGATAACAAGTTGATGAATTAAATAACAATCGAATGCTGCATTTTCGATTTCTCCGGCAATTAACACAAAGATATTCAAACGATCGTTCAACGATCGTCGAATCTTATCGATCGATATCGGTTAATGATTGAGCCAATAATAGTGTTTTAGACACGTACAAACGATAACAATGGTTAATACACTTTTTTAGAAACCTATATACGTGTGTGTACGGTTATTTTATAATATCAACAACTACCCTTACCAGCTAGTTAAGGGCAGATTAATTCCTTAACGGTATAGTAAAATATATGTATATTGTATACACTATTGCTTGATCTGAGGTAACTCTCAATAACACACTATTGTTACACTTATTTCTTTACTATTATCATCGTCATTATTATTAACGTTATTACTGTTATCATTATTAATATCAATATCATCCTCATCTTCTTCATTATCGTTATTATTATTACTATTATTATTATTAGGCCGAACACATTACTAGAAAATTAATTAAAAACATCGTATACATGAATTATAATATAGGGAATGTAACAGTGAACTATACCTGCAAGGGTGAGAAACATATCACAGACAAAACAATATTAACGATGCAGCAATGTTTGTTGCATTTGTACACAGATTTCTTCATTTTCCACAAAATATAATTTATAGGCTTACCTCATAAATAAATGTATTTTTTTTATACACGTGTATGATACTTTTAGTTAAAAATTCTATAACTTCTCGAAGTTAGCATAATTTTAGCCATCTAATTTCACGTGGAGCTCTTAAATAATAAAATAAAAAATTACATTTCAAAATATAAATATATAGTCATTAAAATTTTTTTTGAAAAGTGAGACAAATCTCAATTCAGGATTCTGTGAATTGAGATAAATTCATTTGTATATTAATATCTTATTTTGCACGAAATATAAGAATCGCATTCTTATAGAGTGAATTACAAAGTGAACCGTCGAAATTAAATTGTACGTAGAGGGATTCGGCAGTCGGTTTCGTACGTACATACGTATTCGCAACCCTTTCGTCGCTCTCGACGCAAAAGAGCAGTTGTACAACATGATTGCATTATTTTTCAGTGTTAAAGTTACACGATGAGCAGCTTTGGTGGTAATATTCACAGGCGAGATCCGAAGATGTTCTTCGATTCGCAAAATATTCCTGGCACCTCCCACACTATTATTAACTTCTTACTCTCACAATACTGATAACTCACAAGCGCCCAGAGATCTTTCATGGAAACAGTCGAACGAACATTGCAACGTTGAAATTTCAAAGTGAGTACAAATTAAAATCATTTCATATAATCATACATTTTAATTGCTCGTTTTAATTTGTACTTATGCGAGCAGATTTACAAAAGTTAACAAAAATGCAACACGAAACAGAGACACCTTTCCTAGTCATGCATAAAAGATGACAAGTGGTTACCATGAAAGATCTAGATGCACCGAACAATCATAATACTGCGCTCTGCATTACCGATTGACGGCATCAAAGAGGTCCGTGGATTCCTATTTCAGATTTCACAATTTGACTAGACAAGTGTCGGGAATAATTGTTCTGGAATCCACGACCGAGTTGAGCTTTCGCATTAAGGATATTCCTATTCTCCTGAGTACACCATTCCTTCGTCTACGACCCTGCGTCATGGTACGGATAGAAGCAACTTTTTTTGATGATGTGGTCGCAGAAGTCGAGTACGCTGATTTTCTGGCTTCAATGTCAGAGAAGAATACACTTCTCGCCGGTGTCGTGAGGGTGAGACCGTTGGGGCTGCAATGGTGCAGGCGTGGGAGAGGGTGGCCTGCCTTCCACTGCTTGAATGCTTTTCATTAATTCTCGAAATACCTGTTAGTCACAAAAAAGAACACGTCTTGGTCTGTGAAAATAAGTTTGAATAATTTAAGGTGTTCAAGCAGCTCGAGTAATGAGCAACTGCATAGATGAAACTTGCAAATTAAGATGATTTTAAATTACTTCAATTCAAATCACTTGATTAACCTGAACGAAGCTTAAGCTTCTATGATAATTAGACTGGCGAATTTTTATGCAAACTACACTTTTATGGACGTGTTTAAAAATTGGAACTTAATAGGTATCTGTTTCAATCTCTGTATATATTTTAATTAGTACTTCGAATCTTTTAATCATTGTTTTGTATATTATGTGTACGCTATAATTTTTTGGATATTTACATTTGCCATAAATACATAAAAATCTCAGCAGGGCAAAGGTTATAATATATTGTTATTGCATGCACCTGTACTACACGGCAGTTAAATCTGGCGCTGCATTCGACGTATCCGCACCGCCAGTGTTTTCGAACGAGATTAACGATGTCCCTGTAGCGAGTTCCAGAAGCAACTGCAGGCGACAATTCATCTTGCTTGTTCCCCACTACCAATAACGGTACACCCCTCATGTCTCGTGCCTCGTAGATTTGCTCCCGTAACGTTCTAATGTACTGTTAGGTTATAAATGAAATTTTTTACCATGAATAAGGTATCAAAATATTATTTTTTCTTGTTTGGATGAACAATGACACAATTTGGAAAATTGAAACGTTTTAACACCATTCTTAATGATTTTTTTTATATATGCAAGTAATTATTTTGCGTTAAATATTCCTAAACATTTCTTCATTAATTAACCACAAACATGACAAAATGAAAGTAATTGTTTTACACCCATTGAACAATTATTTAACAAATAAATTAGAATACAATTCCTGTTTTATTTTATAGCACAAGTACTTACTGTATTTTTAAGGTTAATTTTTCGAGCTTTTCAGACGAAATAATCGACCTTCCTGTACATAACCTTCGCGAAAAGATGGAACGGGGAAACGGGTCGAGAAAACTTTCAATGTTTGGCAAGCTTCGCATCCAGAATGATACGATAAAAGAGGAAAGTAAGTCAGGAGTGGCGTTTGCAGAAGACTCGAGCAATATTAACGTGCATGGTATTGATTTCGGTATTCAACTAAACAAGTGCATTCAAGATATCATGAGAAAAATCTACGTTGCAAAAGCTCCATACATTTTTCATGATGCAGGCTTTCTTAACAGAATGAAATCTGTTCAGGAGACGACGTTAGTGTTTGACTAAATTTTTATAAAGAATAAAATATTTTAATATAATAAATTATTTTATTAATAAGTCATAATACAATATTTAAAAATAAATGTACAAATTCGAAAAGAAAGTAACAAAATTTAGCAACAAATATTTTTCGTCATTTCTGATTAAACATTAAAAATATATTGAAAATTTTATATTAATTATTTTAGGTGGAATAATAGATTGAAAAATTCATAATGATGTTTCTGAAGGTTATACGTATATGTATTTCATCTCAGAACAGGGAAAATATGATCGTTACAACAAAGATGCAATAAAAAAAAGTTTCCGCCCCCTCTGTTAAACATAAAGAGAGGTTTGTAATGAAATGGGGGTGTCTGACGGCAATTGGGGTGGAAAATCTTTTTAAACCGTTTCTCGGAGGTAAACTCGTTTATTCGAAACTTTTAAAAACGATGTTTACAGGCGAAGGGAACAAAACTGAGAAGGAAAACAGGTTCAATTTGCTTTCTGGTAATTTTACAGGAAATTAAAAACTTCTATATTTACTATTTACATGCTACATCTACATAAACATCATTAAATTTTAACAATACACACATTTCACTAATTATCTTTTATAAAAATCAACAAAAATCTTTAAGTTCAAGCTTAAAATCTTATTTTAGTTACTTTATATTCGGTGAAAAATATAATTTCGAAGCAAAGCAGAAAATAGGGTAATATTTTTATTGATAGAAACATTAATAATATATAAATAAAATTGTTTAAAATTAATTTCTAGCCAAATGAAATTATATATTATTTAAATAATATTTTCGCATACCTGAAACGTGTCCTGATTGCTGAGATCGAACACGAGCACGTAAGCGTTGGCACTTCGCAGCCCGTAGTAACGGAAGTCGGTCCATTCGAGGTGCGAGCTGACCGGAAAGTACGGGATCGTTGGAAGATCCGTGATTTTTAGCTCGTACAATCGATCGGCAAGTACCACGCTCGGATAGAAAGTCTCCCTCCGCTCGGTCGGTTTGTATTCCTCGGAGAATTCGCTCCAGACGAATTGCTACAGCCCACAAATAAGTACTAAGGGGTTTCCTTTTTATTTACCGGTAAATTCTTTAATTATTTATTGACAAAACTATTCATTTTTAATTTTTTTTAATAACAGATCGTTTAATTAATTATATCCTTTGTAAAGTTTTTATTTACTTATTTTTCTAAACATTTCAAATCTATCAAATCTGATTTAACAACACATTTATTTGAAAGAAGAATATTTGAAAAGAAAAAGAATGAGAATATTATAAGTACAATCAGATGCAAATACAATTCTCAAAACAGACTGAACTAGAATGGAAAACAAATATAAATTAGCATATTTATTTATTAGATAACATAGTAATAAAAGATTAGGTGTACATAGTGTTAAGTTATGTAATATCGAAGTTGAGAACCCCTGGTTCGAATAATCATTGTTTTGGGGTAATGGCGAAAGGATTTAAAGCGGATTATCCTGGGCAAATAGAAAAATTCATGAGGTATAAAAGAGAGGAGACGGACGTATGCAGCTATTATTCCGAATATCAAATTCCAATATTTCCGGAACGCAATGTTATCAAGCATGTATATGCTGCTGCTCCCTACATTATGCATCGCCTGTTGCATCGTTATGCTGGTCGATGTAGCAAGAAAATATGCAAAGAATTTTGTACATTTTGTGAATTTCTTTTTAATGAAATTTTCATAAAAAGTACAAGAACAACATTTATTTTTAAACGATGTTTTCAAATTGATTGCCTCTAAATTCAAAAGATTCAAAAACGTTTAGATTCAACTTTTTTTAGCTTGAGAAAAATTAATATAAATAGTTATAAAAGAATTAATTATGAAAATGTTTTTTTTTTATATTTAAGAAGTAATTTCCTGTTACTGAGGAAAGGAAGGGGGATTTTAGAAAACAAAATTGGAATTCAATAGAAAATCTTATACTCAATATATTTCCCGATTGGATATACTGTGTCTCCCTCTTCAACGACTTTCAATTTCCTCGAGAGACGACAGTTAACCGGAAACTAGCTCCGGAAATGAGCGGAAGTCATTCACATTTTGTAAAGCGACATTCATCTCGGCTGAATCGAAAAGCTGGACCTCTTACCAGTTTCATCGCTCGCGAGAATATCGGTGTTATTAAGCTTTAATTTCCTTTTCCTTTTACGCTTCTTTAATGTCTAGCAGGAAATGTTACAGTTTCTCATTTGTTCAGTGTCGTTTAAGTAACGTTTAATCTAACTTGCAGAGAAAATTAAAAAGAAATTATTAGCACTAAAATCGTCCTTTTGTTCTTTTGCACACTTAATTAACTTTGAGACAGAAATAAGCATCAAACATGTTATAATCCACCTGTAATTAAAGTACCCGTAAGCACCTCTTATATGGAAGTATCAACCCACTGGATAATTCCACTGAAAGAAATTAACCGCATAGAATTACCAATTAAATTTCTTACAGACACACACTGATACCTTAATACAATAGTGTTCTAATTTAATGTCACTAATTTTCACTAATTACTCCGTAGTCAATATGACGTTAAATCCTAACCAAAAAGATAAGAATAATTTTTCCTTTTTCTAATTTCTTCTCTAATTAAAAACAAATTTTCAAGCTGTTTTTCTATTGTCAATTGCACATCTCATTTTCCTCGATAAAACTGCACCAATGTGTTTCATTAGCAAACGAGCTTGTTTAATAGAATTCCATCGTAAACTTCTTGCGGAAACACAACATTCGTAGTTTTGTTTCATTATATGCCAGCCGAGTTAGTTACGTGCTCGCTGCATTTACCAACCGGGCTCGTGGCTCTTCTGCGTCCTAGCAAGCTCGTTCTCAATTGTTTTGAACGATACGCGACATCGCCGGAAGGTGGAGCCAGAGAGAAACGGCAACCGAGTTACATCGAGACGACCAGGTGTATTTTGACTTCTTGACAACAGTTTCTTGTTATGTTGCGAGGAAACTTTGAATACATGACACGAGTTCTAAGGAAAATTGGCGCCCAATTGGCAAGGGGACAGTACTCGAGGATGCGCAAAGGATAAAGTGATAACTTAAAATTGTTTTCAATGGTAAGCAAAAGAAGTTCGTTCGAGAGCTTATACTGTTTACTTGTTGAGTGAAATAACCAAAAAATTACAATTACTGTGACATCGATAGTAATTTAATAAATTAGAATAGAGTTATTTCGAAAATTAGGATTACTGATCTTATTGCATAGTAATTACTGTCCAGAAGAATAAATAAAAATTACTATTACACTAAGGAATTTTAACGTGAGAATAAGTACGATGTAAAAATTATTTTACAACTTTTTTTGAAAGACGTATGAATGGATGTTGGTTTAATTGAATGAAATCAGTGCTCACCCTAATTATGCTGGACTTTCCCACCCCAGGTGCACCGAGAAACACGACTTTGACACGATCCAGAGTGTCTGCGGGGCTTTCTTCCTCTTTCGATCCACTTTCGGCGTTTTCACTGGTTATTGTCTCGCCTCCCCTCCTTTCTAAGTAGTCCAGATCGAGCTCTACGAACCATTCATACACTTTACGCCTTCAAACATTTATATACTTTCAACTATATACATTTTAAATTCTTATTAACCCATTAAGTACCAACTATTTTTTATATTGTTAGACGGATTTTTTACAGAATATACACAATATGAAACACATAAAAAATGATTAAAAAAATATTTAACCAAATGCAAATAATTCGCTTTTACATTTTTGGAACCATTGGGATTTAAAACGTAAAAATCTAATGTATTAAATACATTGGTATTTAATGGGTTAAAATATTTTTCACTAATAAAAACGTTCACTAGATGTCAATTTAAGGAACAAATTTATTGATATTTATCCCTCATTTTCACTGTTATAAAAATTTCATTTCCATATTAATTTTTATGTTTCACTTCACAGGTTATGATTTCTTAAAGCTATAAATATTGTACAACCAAGTATGTGAATATAGATGAGGTGATATTTTTTTTTAGTCGATCTCCAAATTGGTTCCAGGATATTTTCCAACCACCTTGGAACTTTACCGAGGAAATTTATTATTCATGAACGAACCGAATATTTTTACGCGTGACGTACAAACTCCTCGCGTCATTTTTTTTTTCTTTTTTTTTCCGTTAGATCGTGGAATTACGTACGTTTAATAGCTGATCAGAATATCATATTTGTTTTGGGATTTATTTACCGTTTTACAACCGCGTGTTTAAATTTTTATTTTATTCTTACACTTTGCGTTACGTTCATTCGCATTTCAGCTACGTTTTGTCATCATCACGAACAATTTTTTTCGCGAATGTTTAAATATTGATTTTCCAAATATCCCATAAAATATTCCAACAAGGGTTAAATACAAAAAATAGTGCCTATTAATTAATTATTAGCAGATATTTCGCGATAAAAGCTTCTGTATTAAAATTTTTATTAATCCTTCTTTCGCATTGAATTTAATATTGTTTCACAGGTGATCTCCAGGGTCACCAGACTAAATTTAGATGTCAATTTAAAGCCTCCGAAATTCGAGATTGATCACCTTGAGGACTGACACACACCACGCTTATACTGGGGACGAACCATAAATCGTGTAAATATAACGACACACGCGAATCGTTTTCCGCCGAATAAATCTGACTTTTTGTAACAAAATAAATCTGCAATGATTTCATCAGGTGCAATCGATTATTCTACCTTCTGTGGTTGAAAGTTATAATTGAGTAACTTCACTCTGCAAAAGATTCTTATTTAAATAAAGTTTCGTTTCTCTCTATCCAGGGTACTTGTAATTTGCATTACAAATTTTCTAGGATGAACTTCAAAGTATAATTATTACTTTCGTGCAATGTACAATGAATCAAATTTATGCAATCGAATGTTTTAATAAGAATAAAAATAAAGAACTTCCCCTTCCTCCTATGTGCCAATTTTTCAATTATTTCATATCTTCACTTTTTCAATTATTTCATATCTTCAATTTTTCAATTATTTCATATCTTCAATTTTTCAATTATTTCATATCTTCACTTTTTCAATTATTTCATATCTTCAATTTTTCAATTATTTCATATCTTCATTTTTTCAATTATTTCATATCTTCAATTTTCAATTATTTCGCCTATTCAATTTTTCAATTACCTCACAAAAAATTTCAAATTATTCTATTCTACAAATTTTGCAATTATTTCATTCTTTCATGTTTTTCAATTCTTCAATTATTCCATTCCCGTATTCATCTTTCAATCTAATATTTATTTATCGCTTTATCGGTCAACTCTTTTCTTCTCTTTTTCAAAAAAAAAATCCAATCCGTTCAAATCTCCACGCGAAGCCTGTTCCTTTCACCGCAGAACGGTTCGATGGTTCAATCCCTTTTTGTTTCATCGTGTAAAGCCAAATTTTTTTGTCCGATTAACGAACGGAATTTTATTTCGATTGGCGCATCCCTTTGAGCGATGCGCCGCTCTGCATTTGGCAGGTTTTAATGAAAAAGTCGACAGGTTGTAAGGAACAGGGAGGACTCGTGGTGGATACTCGAAAGCAGGTCCTTTGTAGGTTTTCTTTCTAACGGTTTTGTATGGTGCTTATTGCGTTCACGAGTATCGCGATTTTTTTGTCAGCTCCTGACGAACTCCCTTTCAAAGCATGATCGATGCTTTGATTTTATAACGAATATAAATATTCCTCCATATGCAGTCATGAATTCTGATACATGGAAATTGTTTTTTCGTCGAGTTTGACGAATTAATTCACTGCAAGTAGCCAATACTAATATGGATTATTAATTATTTATAAATAAATATAGAACTTAAATTTATGTATTAATTAATATTTAAATAATTGGTAAATAATAATATATACAAATACATAAATATTATTATATTTAATAATATATAGAAATATATAAATATTATTATATTTAATAATATATAGAAATATATAAATATTATAATATTTAATAATATATACAAATACATAAATATTATTATATTTAATAATATATACAAATATATAAATATTATTATATTTAATAATATATACAAATATATAAATATTATAATATTTAATAATTATATAAAATATATAAATACTCATTAATATGTACATATTTTATAGTTATTATAATATTTAATAATTATATAAAATATATAAATAATTACTAATATGTATATATAATGATTTATAAATATAGAACATTACATAGAAAAATCATAATTTAATAATGGACTACAAATTTTTAATACGTTCAACTTAATTTAACTTTTTTCACTCGAAATGCGACTCTGTGACCTCACAAAGTTCGAAGTACAGAATATTGAGATCAATCAGCGCCAGAATTTACTAACACTAAAATCTGTTCAATTTAGATAAATTAATACCATTTTTAGTTTTTATCATTTGCATTCGGAAATTTGTGAAAACGATACCTTTTAATTATCAACAGTCACTGTTTCGTGTGCAAAAGGGTTAAAACGCGTGCAAAGCATCCAGGATAAATGAAAAGTTTACAATTAACCTGGCTTTGAAAAGGAATTCGGGGAGCGCCGCGAATTCCACAAACATTTACAATCGGAGAAACGAGAAAAACGCAGTGAACGGTGCACGCAATCAACGTTTAAACGGAAATGAATTTTTCCCAACGCTTTGTGAACGTAAAATCCTTAATTTGTCGAAACTTCACACAGGTATGATGTTTTAATTTCACGAAAAGCTTGTCTATCGGCGACAGGTTTGATCCTGTATTAATCCATCCGTTTCATCAAACCTGATGAAAGTTACTCGCGTGAATTGTGGACGTGTACAGTAACGGACAAAAGTTTAAGATGACGGGACAATGAAAAACATAATTTTATGATTCGAAAATATTGTTTACCTGTTCTTTTTTATTGTCAATACGGTAGAACTCTATTTAGTGATTAGCATGGAATACAAATTTTATTTATACTGTTATTTATCATTCATTAATTAATTTAGAGTAATGGACAAAAGTTCAAGGGCAATTTAAAATATAATTTTATGGTTCGCAAAAATTGTTTATTTATTCATTTTTATTCTCATTATAGTAGAACACTATTTAGTGATTAGCAAGGAATACAAATTTTATTTAGACTGTTATTTCTTATTTTCAATATTGTTTATCTATTCATTTTTATTCTCATTATAGTAGAATACTATTTATTGATTAGCATAGGATACAAATTTTATTTATATTATTATTTCTTATTAATTAATTTATTTATCTTCAATATTATTTATCTATTCATTTTTATTGTCAGTATGGTAGAACACTATTTATTGATTAGCACAGAATACAAATTTCATTTATACTACTATTTCTTATTAATTAATTTACTTATTTTTAATATTATTTATCTATTAATTTTTATTGTCATTATGATAGAATACTATTTATTCATTAGCATAGAATACAAATTTTATTTATATTATTATTTCTTATTAATTAATTAATTTATTAATATTGTTTATCTATTAATTTTTATTCTCATTATTGTAGAATACTATTTATTGATTGGCACAGAATACAAATTTTATTTATACTCTTAACCCTTTGGCACTAAACTTTTGTCAGCTACTGTATACTCGTATCGTTTCGTCGATAAATGTCAGCAAAAATTATTACATTGTAATAGTGATTGATTTTGCAAATTTTGCCCCGTGAATTCTGAAACCCGTCAAATTGACGTAAATCTAGTGTTAAGAAACGCCTGTTTTCCCCAGGTGCAGCCTTTGTCTGTAATGAATGTAGACAGGTGAAATAACCGTGCTGTCGTGGGCAACATTTGCCCAGGATTCAATCTTCCCCGAAACCTCATATCTCGGAAACGCGAACGTGCAACGGGGGCGGTGTGCAAATAAGCTCGTGGGGTCGGGAAACTTTGCGACTCGACGCAGGAAATCGTGTTATGAAATGCAGTCGGTCCGTTTTTCCAATAAATACGTGTTTTGTACGCGCGTGACCGTCGAACTAACTTCGTTTGCAGGCTCGCGAATGATGCGGTGTTCTGAATGTGGATACAGGGCCGATTTTAACCCTTTCAATGATAAATACTTAGAGTATTTACTATATATACAGGATGTTCGGACAGCCCTGGGCTTAAATTGAAAGAGTAACTCCCTGAGACATTCTAAGACGAAAATCAAGAGTAACGATTTTGCGTTCGAGGCTTTGTTTACGAGTTATAACTAGTTAAAGATATCGTTTAATCCGGATCGTTCGACGCTTGAGAGCGGGTAACCGAGGCAACTCGGTCGGTAACGTCACTGAGTCCACAGTGATGCTCAAGCGTCGAACGGTCCGGATTAAACGATATCTTTAACTAGTTATAACTCGTAAACAAAGCCTCAAACGCAAAATCGTTACTCTTGATTTTCGTCTTAGAATGTCTCAGGGAGTTACTCTTTCAATTTAAGCCCAGGGCTGTCCGAACACCCTGTATATATACACAGTAATATTTATTTTACTATTTATATATATTTAGTATATAGGTCCACGTTTCGAAGACGACTATCTTCAATTCAGCAATTGTGTTACTCTAAATGGGAGCGAGGAAAAATTGACAAACGCATATTCGCGTCACTTACAATTAATCCACGCGAGTAACTTTCGCCAGAGACGCGTGTACAGTAGCGGACAACAGTTGAAGACCAAAGGGTCAAAGAAAATAAATTAATTAGTAAGAAATAACAATATAAATAGAATTTGCATTCTATGCTAATCAGTGAATAGTGTTCTACTATAATGACTATAAAAATGAATAGATAAACAATATTGAAAATAAATTGATTAATTAATAAGAAATAACAGTAGAAATAAAATTTGTATTCTATGTATACTAAAGAGTCGAAAGAAAATTAATTAAGTAATTAATAAGAAATAATAGTATAAATAGAATTTGTATTCTATGTATACTAAAGAGTCGAAAGAAAATTAATTAATTAATTAATAAGAAATAATAGTATAAATAAAATTTGCATTCTATGCTAATCAATGAATAGTGTTTTACTATAATCGGAATAAAAATAAATAAATTAACAATATTTGCGAATCATAAAATTATGTTTCACACTCTCCTGTCGTCTTAAACTTTTGTCCACCCTGTTCACCTATTATGCGTACTTCACTTCGAATATTTTCCAACATTCTTGCACATTACGTCTATGCTACACTTTATGACATATTCAAACTTCTCATAAACGCGTAAAGACCTGCAGTCTAATTTATAATTCTAACAACTTAAAAAAAAACACCTTCGTACAACAACTATAAAGTGGTCGCTAAGAAAAATATAAAATTTTCAAAAATATCATACAATGCTTATTAAATTATATGTAACATAGGACTGGACAAAACTTACCCCAACGTAACAACAATAACAACAACAACAAAAATTGTTCATTGAAAATCTCAAACAATAAAATCACGACACATTTTCTTTTTTTGGAATTTGATTACCCAGCATCCGTTTGTTCCCATAGAGTGTATCGTTTTCTCTCCTCGTACGGTCCATCGAGATGCACGCGCGATTTTCACGGATTGGGACATGAACACGGTCTACGACAACCTGCCGCACGCGGGAGCAAGCTTCGCGGTCGAAGCTCGCAGCCCGACTGCCACCGGTGCTCGAGTGCACGGCCAACTTAAAGGAGCGATCAACGGACGCTGATTGACGCGTATGCTTCGCTCGCTCCGCGGCTAGGGTGAACTTGCCAACTAGACAGACTGTTTAGTGATTCCATACTGTTGCAACATTTCGCTGACACATTTGTTTCTATTACGAGGAAAATAAGTGTTTTGTATATTTAGAATGTATAAGGAATGAAATATAATAAATGTTAAAATGGAAAGTACAGAAATTCTGTGAGTACGTCTCGTGCCAGTATATTGGGTTTAACCCTTTTGCACTCCGTTGTCCCCTCTCAGGGGACATTAGAATTTATTAGTGATTCCGGGGAATCAACTTATCCCAGCGTAACCTTTTCAGGAATGCATGTTTCTGTGAAGTTTTCTGCTAAAATCGGCACAAGATATCGAATCAAAATATGGTACAGTTACCAAGATATATAAAAAAAAATATAGTGATTTCGAGGAACCGAGAGTGCAAAGGGTTAAGAGAGAGATAGACAGAGCTAGAAGTATTAGTTGTAAAACACACTTGTTGTTTTTCTCAGGAATGATCATGTGTCTCTGAAGTTTCATTAATGAACGGACGTATCAAATAGTAATCGTGATTGCGATTGTACACCCGTTATATCATAAGGTGGTTCCATTAATCTGGTTAACACCGTGTATAAACGGTGGATTACTGTAATTAATTCCGGTTGTAATTAAACGGATGGATTGTACCCGTGTACATAATTGGCCAATTTTACTTTGCATTAATTATGTTAACGCTTTACGATTCTCATACTGTTCATTTGAACCCTGATCCAATTTCGCTGTTAATTTCAAGCATCATTGACAAAAATCTGTAAAAGAATGAGGTCGTGTGTCATTCAGTTGAAAGGGTAAAGCGTGCGAGGTAATGACTCATTAAAAGAACGATTTTAAATCATTAATATTGTTACATCCCACTTTTAACCCTTTGCACACCTTTCTCGAGTATGACACTCGACGTCAGTTTTTATTACAGTAATTCCTATGTCGAGTCACACTTAAAGTGCCATTTTAAAGTACCATTTTAAAGTGCCATTTTAAAGTGCCATTTTAAAGTGCCATTTTAAAGTACCATTATAAAGTGCCATTTTAAATACAGTAGTGGACAAAAGTTCAAGACCAAAAAGTCATTAAAATTGAACAAATACAAGTTACAACAAAACTCAAAAACTATGTTCAATGTAAATATTAAAAAGAAAATAAGTTCCACTCAAGGGATTGTTCGTTGAAATAAATTTCAAATAAGGCACCTAAAATACTAGGGAGTTATCGGCAAACAAAATTGAAAAATAATTCAGAGTGCAAAGGGTTAAAGATTATATTAGGTTTATACCTAAGTTTAGAGTGGAACACAAGTACATTTATAAAATTTAATCTGGAGGATTATAGTCTTACGGAACCCGATACAGAGGGTCTTCTTTTCGTGGGGTCTGAAAGGAACGCATTAGAAGTTGTGGGAGCCGATAAGTACAGTCCGTGACTTCTAGAACTTGCTGCTTTTGTATCGAGTTGGGATCAATAGGAGCCGACAGACCCCTGTTTGAAAGAACTGATAACAACGAGCTCGGATTCGTGACACCCATGAAAATAATAATCTTGGGCCCCTAAAGGCCTCTTCACGCTACAGAAAACCTTCCACACGTAATAACGTAGCTTTACACCATTAGCTGTATACAATTTAAGAGATCATAACGCAAAAGTATAAAACTTTTTATGTGCGAGGATCGCAATACAAAATTATCTCCATTATTCAAGACAATGATCTAGTCTAACTCATGCTCCAGATATTATTCTCAGAATAAATGGAAATTCAGGAGCAGCTCGAATGGGCCTTACGACTCTATTACTCAAGATAATGATCTTGCAGTGTAACTCATGTTTCAGATACTATTCTCAAAGTAAATGGAAAATCAGGAGTAGCTCGAATGGGCCTTACGACCTTGAAATCGAAGTGGACGGGGCCCTAAGACCCAACAGGCGAGAACGCAGGACCCAGTTGGTGGAAGCAATCTATGACGTCACGATTTTACCTCAGGGTCAAGGTCGATAGGTTTTCCGACACCTGAAGTGACCTGTAAGTGATCCTATCACTTTGTGGTCAGTGTGGCCAGGACCATATCAGAGCTTCGAATAGTTTGATGTGGGTTCCATGACCTCGAGATGGTGTAAGTTAACTTTCACAAGGCAGAGGTCAAGGTGCTTTGTACCCTTTGAGCTTGGATCAGTTTGTAATGGACGGTAAAATATTGTGGTTCTTTAACAAGCGTTTTATGATTCAACGATAATTCAGCAAAGATCCCATTGACTTGGATCGTGTCCGTATTTTCTCAAGAAAGGAGTCATAACTCTGTGATGATCTCTTTACAGTCTATTGGATTTATTATGGCCGTACTCAGCGCGCCTACTGATCTGGCCAGGCTCCATAAGTCTGGCTGTAGCTTCAGTCTTGTTTCGTTAGTTTAGAGTGCACCGTGTCAGGTTTTGTGATTCTGCATGGTCTGTGTAGTAGGGTTGCACGAGTGTATTATTATTTTGTGTAGAGTGTCGTAAATATAGTATTGTAACGAGAAACTGCAATTACTATAAGTTGATTAAAGTACTGTAATGAGCTTGCGTGGCACCAAATTAATTTGGAAATCGTTCACGTGTACGATGTTCGTCGATTACAACGAGTCATCAATATTTGTCGATGAATATCAATTTTAACAACATACGCACTATAATGATCAAAGGATGGTTAATAATTGTTAACTTGATCTTGCTGTCGGAATATTTAACCTTGAAATGTTGAATTAATGCGTGTAATTTTGAGAATAACGAACGAGAACTAATGTGTCGTTGAACTTTTTTTGTATCGAAAACATCTGATCATCGATCAGTTGTATTTCAATACTTCAAAGGAACAAAGAATGTCGTAGTGTATTCAAAATGAATTCAGGTTACTAAAATTTGCAACCTAACCTAACAATCGAATTATTTTTTAAATCACAGTTTTATACCGTACGAAAGAATTTTTATACGTATGTTTATGTCGAAGTATAAAATTATGACATATCATCGCCTAGTGAATTTGTAAATATTTATCGAATTATATGATGCACAAATTAATCATATTTTTATTGTAACGTGACAGTGTACTTACGACATTGTTTCTGCGGCGGGAGGCTTCGCCTCCTCTTGCCGCTCGCAGTTTTTGTCCCTATGATTATCGGTGTTTCCCAAGCAGCCTCTCACTAATTGCTTCGAGTGAAAATACTTGAGCAAATCTCCGCTTCACACGATAATACAACTTCAAAACGAATACTTGCACTGATAAAAAATATATCTGGATCACACTGTATCGCTAACAACGATCCCGCGTTTGTTTCGCGTCGATCTTATTGATTTTATTTGTCTCGCGTTAAATTCGACGTGTATAAATCGAACGCCCCCTGCCAAACGATTCACACTATTCCCGCTAACCTAATTTTTACCGTACTAATTATGATACCCATTGAGCTGTGAAATTCGAAATACCGTGTAGTACGTGGATACATCCGCAATGTAAGTTACTCTAATTGCACGCCCGACGACCACCGATCCATTGATTTATTGTCAGACACAGAGTTTCGGCTAACGATGAGCTTAATTTAAGAAACCGCGGTTCGTGGCCCTCATTTTTATCGACCCCCCGCCTACACGCTGCCCGGAATGATTTTGCATCGTCGTGCACCGGTTATGTAACATTTCACGACGATAAACGGCGTGATCCTCGCGAGATTCACCGGACGACATTCTCGTTAATTTGTCTCTCATCGACGATTCCGTGACGCCTCGTTTCGCTTACGCGATCACTCTCTTCATCCGACGAAACGACCCACCTGCTTCGCTCGCGAATCTCCAATCGAATACGCTCGCTCGCGCGGCACACTGTTAACCTATTTTACCCTACGACGACTCAATCGATGATTGCACGATCACTGGGACGCGCACCGTGGTTCGACGATCGATTGAGAAAACTCGTTCGCGAATCACACTTCGTTAAATTGATTTACAGACACGAGAACGGGACCGCGAAACAGACGAACGATTAATTTTCCGAGCGAATTCTTGGCACGCGACGGTCGCGTGACCGACACGATTACGAGATCGTCGATAATGATCCGCACGAGCTGTCACATCGAATCGTGTCGATAGAGCGCGAGTCGAGCGAGTCCACTGGCCTCAGGGGCATCTCGTGCGTTTTCATCCGTGGACGTGTCTCGTGAGGCACACGGATGCGTTTTAACTTCGTTGCTCCAGGCTCTCGGCGAAGAAAACACCGGGATGGCTTCTCGTTGCTCGTCGACGGGATTGTTTTCAGTTGCAGCGGCGCGAGAAACGAGGCTCGTTCTATCACGAGACGGAAGAACGAGCTGAAAAACGGAGAAGCACGGGCAGCATCACGAGAGCACGAGGACAAAGCTGTTCGGCGGACGACGATGTCGACCCCTGGACGATCGAAGCAACCAACGGAGTCACTCAAATATTGCGCATGCGCGCTGGGCTTCGCGCCAATTTCTTTCCGTCACATTGACTCTCGAGTTTGTGCTTGTTTATGACCGTGTATATACGTAGCGGAGTCTGCTTCTTTACGGTTTTGTTCGCGAACTCCGAAGGAAACTTAATACTTCGTTTACTTGTGATAGTTAATGGAAATGTAACGCGAGTTCGGTTGAATCGCAATATATTAACTGGTATTTATGTTGCATCGAATTTCAAGAGCGTCTGGAATAAACATGAAGTTTCGTCGTTCGAGGTAAATCTTGCATTTCATGTTTTGAAGCGAGCCAAGTTGTTTTTCAAATCTTCGTGCTTTCATACTCGTATACTCTTGACGTATGGAGCGTTAACGATACGGAAGGATATTGCACGGCCAATTTCATGTAGCGATTTCTTTCCACGAGAATAACTTCACTGCCGTACTGTTCGTACGCGTATGTAGCAATGGTTGCAAATAATAGGGGGCAACCATTGTTGACTACAATATAACTAGTTTCTAACTAGTTTTATAATTTTTAATATCACTAATTGTTTAAAATAATATACCTATTAAATAAATTAAAAACCTTTATTTTACTTTGAGTGAACGTTACTATTACTATTATTCATTCCAATACAAAATTATAAATATACGTTTTACAAAGCGTGGGGAATAATTTGTTACTACATTAAGATCTAGCATGTAAAGCGACAGTTTTAGGTGTGTTTCAATTTGTTTAATTCTTGAAGGTTCCGTTATCATAACTTTCTTCTCGTCCCTGAAGCGTGTTTAGGGAAATTTCGAAGCAACAAGGAACAGTTCGATTTTTATCTCTGTTTCCAAAATAATCACTTCTGAAAATATAAATTTTTCTGTATATATCTTAATGTAATTTTGTCTTTATGCCATGTTTGTTTAACATTGAGAGAGCCCGTAATTGAAAAAGTCGTTTTCTTACTGTCAATTCTGAAAATATAAATTTTTCTGTATATAACTCGATCTAATTCCGTCTTTATCTCGTTGGAAGTTGAATTCCATTGCCAAAAAGTGGATTTAAGGGTTAAAGTTCACCCGTTCGATTCTCAGATTCTCTTCTGTTTCCCACAAATTTGTATTCTGAGGTCGGGCGCCCGTTGCTCGCGCGTATCTTACGTTTAAAGGAAGGAAGGATGCTGTGAAAGAGGAAGACCTATTTATCATACGACCAGGCCCGACCGATCGAAACTGCCTTCCGGTAAAGCCGCTCTCCCATCGGGCATGCGCGTTCAACAATCGTTGCAAGGATTTATGTTAAACAATAAAGTCGTATCGATTCACCTGTTTACTTTCCTATTTTTAATACCCCGCGCCTCGAGGGTGCACTTCCTTTGATGCTCCGCGGCATTTGGAAAAACTGCAAAATGTGAAACACCGAGTTTGAACAAATCTGTACAAAAGTATAAAATGTTGGAGTATAAATACAGAAAACGGGTCACGAAGCAAAAATAACCGAATAACCAACTTCCTTTTAACGAGCTTTCTCAAGGCTTTCTTTCGAAGAACTGAAGATACAGTAACGGACAAAAGTTTAAGACCAAAGGATGAAAGAAAATTAATTAATAAGAAATAACAGTATAAATAAAATTTGTATTCTATATTAATCAATAAATAGTGTTCTACCATAATGACGATAAAAATGATTAAATAAACAATATTGAAGATAAATTAATTAATTAATAAGAAATAACAGTATAAATAAAATTTGTATTCTATACTAATCAAGAAATAGTGTTCTACCATAATGATAATAAAAATGATTAAATAAACAATATTGAAGATAAATAAATTAATTAATAAGAAATAACAGTATAAATAAAATTTATATTCTATATTAATCAATAAATAGTGTTCTATCATAATGATAATGAAAATGATTAAATAAACAATATTGAAGATAAATAAAATAATTAATAAGAAATAACAGTATAAATAAAATTTGTATTCTATATTAATCAATAAAGTGTTCTACCATAATGATAATAAAAATGATTAAATAAACAATATTGAAGATAAATAAATTAATTAATAAGAAATAACAGTATAAATAAAATTTGTATTCTATGTTAATCAATAAATAATGAAAATAAATATCAATACATGAACAATAATTGAGAACCATAAAATTATGTTTTACGTTGTTCTGTTGTCTTAAATTTCCTTCCAATTTTACGTTGGAATGCTATTTTTCTACAAATCAGGATTTCCTTTTAACAAAGCTAGAGGACGACTAATTGAGGTAGAATTTAAGGAATGTAACAAGGTTAACGTTTTGTTAAGAGAACAAGGAGCTTCTAGAATATTTTGTAAGACAAATATATTGTAGTTTTACATACAGAGAAACCATTTATAATACTGACGATTTAATTCACAATATGGTTACGGTACTAACGTTCATGTTAATTAAATGCGTTTAATAACATTGCGTTGCTGTTGTTTATCGTTACACGTGGGAATAATTGTCACCTGCGACTAAAACAATAAGAGATTGTACAATAATCACGAATATAAAATTATCCTTACTTATAATTGGGATTATATTAAAATTATTAAAACTATTTTTGAACAACAGTTGTATACGTTGTATACAGGGTGAGTCTTACGTATTCGATCGCTTCGAATAACTTGAGGATTATTTGTCGTGGAAAAAGAATGTTTCAAACAAAATTTGCCTAGTACTATATGACACTGCAATTGTTTTGATGTATTGTACAATTTTTATATAAACAATTCAGAGGTTGTTGGAAGTGATCAATTTGTGAGATCCACCCTGTATATTATGTAGACTTAGGAGAAACAGCTTTTTTCACTGGGATCTCGTGTAATTATGAGAAATTTTGTGTCAGAAAATTGGTGTATTTGTAAATTAACTCGAGTGGATGAAATTTTCCTGAATTCTGGAAAAGGAGTCTGAAGAATCATGTAAAGACTGTTGTAGAACATCGAGGTACTGAGTTGTAAAAATTGAGGTACAAATTATATATAAATATAAAATATATAAAGTATAATATAATATATTATATTAAATAAATTAAATTATATAATATATTATATTAAATAAATTAAATTATTTAATATATTATATTAAATAATATAAAATATATTATATTTATATATATTTATATATAGATATAATTTGTTTAGAATGGTATTGTATATTTTATTGCTATTATGGTGATAATCAAGGAACTGATCGACAATCAATAAATTGTAATTAACTAATCAACTAGAAATTGTAATTTCCTAATTATTCTCAACAAATTTTTAGAACGACGAATAAACCTATTTAATTTAATTGTATACTTAAAATAAAGAAAAATAGTTCATAGGGTGAGTGTGACTATTTACATGTTAATAAAAATTGTCTCCTTATTCCTATATAATTAGTTCAGAAACTTAAGATGCAAACGGTGAATATTCTTTTATAAAATACATGTTTAATTAGTCAACTTATGTTTCTCGTATTTTTATCCCCGGTCGGTAAAATATATCCTCGCGATTAGTAGATACTGTACAAAATTATTTTCAGCGTATTGTTTCCCGTTCGACCTTTTTTTTCTTAAGCATTGAGTGCGGCTCGCTTAAAACTAGTCCGGTTAAAAATTATCCCTTACAATTATTATGTTTTGATTTCCAGCTTAAACCTACGTAATAATATCGATGATGAGAAACATTAGTTATTAATACCCCCGTGTCTGTCTTTCAACGTTTCACTTTTTGAAAATTAATTTCCTGAAAAATTCGTCGAAAAACAAAATCATAAATTTAACACTCACGATTATTACATACGATCTTATATTAACATCGGTTAGGATGCAATTATGTTTCATTGGTTCCTAAAAAATAACCGTCGACGAAGGACACTTTTGGTCGGAGCCTCTAATCGTACAGTAAGGGGCAAAAGTTTAAGACCAAAGGGTTGAAGAAAATAAATTGATTAATTATCAAGAAATAACAGTATAAATAAAATTTGTATTCTATGCTAATCAATGAATACTGATCTATCATAATGATAATAAAAAATGAATTGGTAAACAATATTGAAAATAAATAAATTGATTAATAAGAAATAATAGTATAAATGAAATTTGTATTCTATGTATACTAAAGAGTCAAATGAAATGAAATTAATTAATTAATAAAAAATAACAGTTTAAATGAAATTTTTGTATTCTATGCTAATCAATGAATATTGTTCTACCATAATGACAATAAAAATAAATAGATAAACAATATTGAAGATAAATAAATTAATTAATAAGAAATAACAGTATAAATAAAATTAATATTCTATGTATACTAAAGAGTCAAAAGAAAATAAATTAATTAATTAATAAGAAGTAACTGTATAAATAAAATTAATATTCTATGTATACTAAAGAGTCGAAAGAAAATAAATAAATAAATTAATAAGAAATAACAGTATAAATAAAATTAATATTCTATGTATACTAAAGAGTCGAAAGAAAATAAATTAATTAATTAATAAGAAATAATAGTATAAATAAAATTTGTATTCTATGCTAATCAATGAATAAGTGTTCTACGATAATGAGAATAAAAATAAATAAACGAACAATATTTGCGAATCATAAAATGATGTTTCACATTGTCCTGTCGTCTTAAACTTTTCTCCGTTACTGTACATTGTCCTGTAGTCACAGTTTCCAGCTGAATCCACGCGACAATTTTATAGAATGCGTTACAAAAACAGTGAATTTCGATCACGCGTGTCTCAACGTTCCAGCTTTCGAACTCAGTCCTGAAACGATTAATCTTCAACGTTCACTTCAGCTGTACCAACACCATGAAGTAAGTAACCATAGCTCCCAGCACCTGGAAAGTATTCGTTGCAACGATCAATTGAACAACGTGACGAAAATCTGTTAGAAAATCCAGATTATTGCAGTACCGAAGCGAACAGATCCAAAGAGACGGTGAAGAACTTCGCCCCTGAAATCGACATCGCCTTTTGACACTGTTGACACACGATCTGCACGAAAGTTTTGGCCTCCTCCGATCCATCGTACCAATGGCAGGAGTAGGCGGCTTCCATCACTGACGAGCTCTGCGCGATATAAATACAAAATATAAATGTTTCAAACACAGAAAACACTTCGATCTCAAGATATAATTATACACTGTCGAAAGTACAGTAGTGGATAAAAGTTTAAGACGGGAGGTCCACGAAAAACATAGTTTTATAATTGGCAAATATTATCTGTATATTCATTTTTATTGTTATTAATTTAATTTTAGAAATTAATTATTTAATATTAATAATAAAATAACAGTAATTTAATTACTTTGTTAATTATGTAATAATGTTATTAAATATTTATATATTAAATTTTATTTATCGTGATATATCATATAAATAATTTTATTTTCGTTGACTCTTTGGTCTTAAACTTTTATCTGCTACTGTATGTTAATTACAGCTTAAGAATAAATAAGGAACTTGTATACAAATTTTAATTTGAGGGACTTTGGATATCCTAGAGACTTTGAAGGCCCTTGAAATCCTAGTGACTTCAAGGATCTTAGACTTAGAATTTGGATCTTTGTGATTTTTGAGGATCCTTGGGGATCTAGAAAATCCTAAGGCTATCAGGGACACAAAAGATCTCTTTAAAAGATTCTGAAGTAGTTGAAGTTTGAGGATATCCATGTGTTCCTTGTATTTCAGGAGTCCCTAAGATCTCTACCTACCACTAGCACTCCTAGAACATTGTATAAAGTCCCTAGATACTCTAGCCAAATCTCTAGATCCCCAGATATTAATCTTAATACCTATAATATCTCTGGAGCCTCTGGATACCCCCGCTAAACCTGAGATTTCCCCCAGAAACTCTGAGGTTTCTGAATATTCCTGATACCTCTAAGGGTTCTAGATCCCCGATATTGCCTGAGAAGCCTCTAGATATCCTTGATATTCGGTGGTTCCTATGAGATTCGCAGGTACATCCTGATAAACGTACATACCTCTTCAATCAGACGATTTCCGAATATGCAAAGCAGAAAGACTTGTCCCAGGGAATACAATAAGTAGCCCACTACCGAGGCTGCGTACGTATCAATTCCATGTATCTGTAGAGCAAATCGGAATTTAATGAAATCACGACAAATTTATGCAAAATAGTGTATTACGCTACCTTTGTTGCTTGATAAGCGAGCAAGGTTAACGTGATGGTGGTGGTCAACATGTGTAGCAGTAAAGCAATCCCATAGGCGTCTCCAATTGCAGTTACCAGCCTAGAAAACAATAATAATAATAATAATAATGATTTCAGTAGTGATGTAGGTAATAACAGAGATATATATTCTAATTGTTAATCTTTTTCTTCATCACAATCCAAATTCTTGGAACCGTGTGCAATGCGGTAATTACAATCAGTATTTTACTATGTACAGTAGCGGACAAAAGTTTAAGATGACTGGACACCGTAAAACATAATTTTATGATTGGTAAATATTGTTTATTTATTAATTTTTATTAACAGTATACTATTCATTGATTAGCATAGAATGCAAATTTTATTAATACTGTTATTTCTTATTAATTAATTAATTTATTTTCTTCGACCTTATGGTCTTAAACTTTTGTCCGCTACTGTACAATGATGAATAATACAGAACATTATTCATTGATTAGCATAGAATACAAATTTTATTTATACTGATATTTCTTATTAATTAATTTATTTATTTTCTTTGATCCTTTGGTCTTAAACTTTTGTCCCCTACTGTACAGTAGCGAATAATACAGAACATTATTCATTGATTAGTATAAGATACAAATTTTATTTATACAGTTATTTGTGATTAATTAATTTACTTATTTTCTTTGACCCTTTGGTCTTAAACTTTTGTCCCCTACTGTACAGTGGCGGGTAGTACAGAACATTATTCATTGATTAGTATAAGATACAAATTTTATTAATACTGTTATTTCTTATTAATTAATTTATTTATTTTCTTTGACCCTTTGGTCTTAAACTTTTGTCCCCTACTGTACGTAGTGGCATTGTAAACAGGAGAACAATTAAGATTCTACGAAATAATGTGTTGATTTCTGGCGATATTTGAATGAACTCGACAGCAATATCATTATTAAATTGCATTTCAATGTCCGCACACACTGCGGGCTTACAGTTTCTGTTAAATACTAAAACCTTCGAAACACGACAAACCCAATCTGTTAGTAAGCCCCTGTGGCTACAATATAACAAAGTTTTAATTTGACCTAGTTCGCTAGATGAATGCATTTAACCAGTTGGTTAGAGTTTATGATTGAACAATCTCCCTGTTTATCTCTCTCTCTTATTCTCTCTTATTCTCTCTTACGTGCTCCCTCCTTGTTTCCGTATTTCCCTTTTACCATTTAAATAATGCATTTGACTGGTGTGTCGTCAAGTTAGCTCTATCCAACTTAAATGATCGATACCTTGATGCGTATTAAAGGGGAAGAATAAAGACTTGCACTGTTCGACGGTTATTCATTCATGGCTATCACTTGGAATTATCCATTTTACACACAGCAGTTTCCTTCGCATCCTTTCGTCTGTCTTAATTAAAATTTGTACACAGCTTAAAATTGACAAAGGAATTATTTCCCTCTTTTCAGTTACCCCCTTCACTCACTCCTTCGAGTAAACCCTCTCTTTGAAGCTACAAACTGAACGAGAAACTACCGTTTCCATCTTAATCTCCGCACAAAACCTAAACCATGTCTGTCTCTAAACAAGTATCTCCATTTTTAATTTAATTCCTCTTGCAAAAACATCAAGCTTCCGTATTACAATTTAACACGTTCGTCGCCCAGCGTGATTCGGCTGAGTTTCTTGCTGGACCTAAATCCGATTGCGTAGGAAACTGGGATGAAAAAATATAAAAACAGCAAAAATTTTAACTTTTTATTTTTATCTTATGTATTTTATATTTATATATATTATACTATTATTATTATTATTATTATTATTATTATTATACTATTATTATTATTATTATTATTATTATTATCATTATCATTATTATTATTATTATTATTATTATTATCATTATCATTATCATTATCATCATCATCATCATCATCATCATCATCATCATCATCATCATCATCATCATCATTATTATTATTATTATTATTATTATTATTATTATTATTATTATTATTATTATTATTATTATTATTATTATATTTCCATTGAATTCCTTTCAACACTATTCCTGCCGACACTTCACGAATACTTATTCCTACCGCGACATTCCCACGTAAGACAGACAACAAATTTTTCTCAAAAAATAAACAACGAAAAAAGAAGTTAATATTGAAAAATGTATTATACGTAAAATTTGGGAAAAAGTCTAAAGTTTAAAGGCGATTCAATTATGTTGTATCTATAAAATTTTAATCGAAATTTTAAAAACGTTCATTTGACCGGTTGTGGTAGGAATAGTGTTAAAATTCCAATTTAAAATCGTATTTAGCTTTCACAAAAAGAGCGTCACCCATGTTTGGGTGACGTGGTGACGAACGTGTTAAAGGGAATTTAAAAGAAAGCAAGTTTCAACTAGAAACTCCCAAAGTAATTTCAAACATTAATTTTCCCGCCAAAAAATTGCTGAAGTTGTTACTCGTGACTTTAGATATCTATCGGTTTAAAAAAAAAAACAGGGAACTGTTTCGAATTCGTGTTTTCGAACGCAATATTAAATGTTAATCCGTAAATATTAATTGATCCAGGCGAACATTTCGAAATATCGAGGCGAGGCAACAGGTTTTCGTGCGATTTTTCCGCGAGTATTCGCGTGGCGGTCGGAAGAGCAAACGTCGAACATTGTCCTGCATCGTGTGCAACGCCAGAGGAAACGTGTACATACACGTGTTAGACACGTATACCGATGCACACGTGAAACGCGAGCAGCGTACAGCCCCTGAATTGTCCAATAAATTGTCCAGTCCGCACGGTACGTCCCCAGTTGCGGTCAATATCGCGCTCTCTTAGAATAAATACTTCACCACCGTGGGAACACACGCATCCACTCTGTTCCTCCGTTGTCGAAGAATCTATAAGGGAATGCTCTGCTCGGTTTCTTCGCTTTCTTCGAAAAACTTTCTTCGATCTAGACGCGAGGACGTCGTTCGCGTTTCTTTCCCGCTTTTGAACTTTCCCGCCTTTTGAAAAGCCCGCGAAAACGCGAGACGGTTTCACCGTGCTTGAAATGCTTCCCTTTTCACAACTTTTTAAATGGGCTTGGTACACGTTTTTAAAGGGGGAAAAAGTTTATTTATTTTTCAAATTTATTTTAACTTGTTGGGTTAAAATTTTTTAGGTTAGAACCCAGAAGTTCGTTTACTTTGTTCCTTTTTTTTAGAATTTGATCAGAAATGGTGGAAGGTTATAGAAAAGCGATGTATAATTTGTTAGGTTACAATTTTTTAGGTTATCTTAAAAGTCACAGTGGTTAATTTTTCAAAATTAGCTGAAAAATGGCGGAAAATTGTAATAGAAATGACGTGCAACTTATTAGGTTAGAATTTCTTAGCTGGATAGAGGAAATTTATTTACTTTACTCTAGGTTTTAGGATTACCTTAAAAACGATGGAAAGTTGTAAAATAAGCAACGTACAACTTGTTAGGTTAACATTTTTTAGGTTATCTTAGAAACCAGAAGTTCATTTCTTTGTTCCATTTTTCAGAATTAGCTCAGAAATGGTGGAAAGTTGAAAAAAAAATAGCGTGTATCTTACAAAGTTGAAATTTTTTCGGTTAGTTTAGAAGTTAAAAGTTTATTCTATTGTATCTCTTAAAATTGACTCAAAGTTGAAAAATGTTTGCGGGAGAAGTATAATCATGTACGTTTAAAGAAGGAACGTTTCTCGCAACGACTCGCGATTTTCAAGAGTACGCTCCAGGTCGGCTGCGTTATCGGTAAATAATTCAGACAGAGAAATTTTTTCCACGGTTGTATGTACGCGAATGTAAAATCAATATTCTGTTTACCCGACGTTTTCTATTGCCTCGCCGCAATCTTAGACACAAACACGTTGCACATGAGACGTGTTCGATTCTTTTTCTATAGAAGAACACCCCCGTAAGACGGTTTCTCTCATTGGCTAGTACAGTAGCAGACAAAAGTTTCAGACGACAGGAAAATGTAAAATAATTTTATGTTTTGTAAATATTGTTTATCTATTCATTTTTATTATCATTATGGTAGAACACAATTTCTTGATTAGTATAGAATACAAATTTTATTTCTACTGTTATTTCTTATTAATTAATTTATTTATCTATTCATTTTTATTATCATTATGATATAACACTATTTAGTTATTTAGCAAGGAATACAAATTTTATTTCTACTGTTATTTCTTATTAATTAATTTACTTATTTTCAATATTGTTTATCTATTCATTTTTATTATCATTATGATAGAACACTATTTATTCATTAGCATAGAATACAAATTTTATTTATACTACTATTTCTTATTAATTAATTTATTTATCTATTCATTTTTATTATCATTATGATATAACACTATTTAGTTATTTAGCAAGGAATACAAATTTTATTTCTACTGTTATTTCTTATTAATTAATTTACTTATTTTCAATATTGTTTATCTATTCATTTTTATTATCATTATGATAGAACACTATTTATTCATTAGCATAGAATACAAATTTTATTTATACTACTATTTCTTATTAATTAATTTATTTATCTATTCATTTTTATTATCATTATGATATAACACTATTTAGTTATTTAGCAAGGAATACAAATTTTATTTATACTGTTATTTCTTGTTAATTAATTTACTTATTTTTAATATTGTTTATCTATTTATTTTTATTCTCATTATGGTAGAATACTATTTATTCATTAGCATAGAATACAAATTTTATTTATACTGTTATTTATTATTAATTAATTAATTTATCTTACTCAATGGTTGAATTGAAAGAGAATATTGAAAGAAAGTTTGAGCTACCCCAAAAATTAATAAAGATTGCAATTTTATAAGCAGTTATTTCTAATTGAATTCATGTATATTTATAGCTCTATTTACAATCCAAAAGCGGAATGTGCTTTCGTGTTCCAGTCGAATCCAATAAAGGCAACTTTTTAATTAAAGAAAGTCCTCGTTTGTACCTGAAGCTGTACTCTTTATTCAACGACAGCAGGAAGAATTGAAATGCATACCTTAATGCTAATTAACCCGAAGTTTTAGCATAAATTACCATTTCTCATCGAATATCGGCGAGTACTCGCGCTGGAGTAAAAATGTAAAGGAGGGAAGGTATTAAAACGAGTGCAAGTTTAAAGAAAGTCACTGTTACATTAATTCTATAATTTCGAATAAAATAAAAAAGAAGACGAATAAATTCAACCAACAATGAAATCTGCCTGACAACCATTTTTTAAGCCGATTAACCCTTTGCACTCGAGAGATGATTATTAGTCGTCTACTGATACTAACTTCAAACATTTTCAAATTTTAAATAATTACTAAGATTTGCCTATATTATTAAATGTCATTCAATTTAGTTAAGTGATATACTAAAATTTACATATATGACTATTTAGCCTCTGAGTTATTAATAAATAAACTAACTAAAGTCTGAAAATTTGCAAAACTACTATTTGACGACTAACATGATATCAACTTCAAAAATTTTCAAATTTTCAATATTTACTAAAATAGTCGTGATTTAGTTTAGTTAAGCCATATACTTAAATTTGCATATAGGACTATTTAGCCTCTGAGTCTAACTAATAAATAAACTAACTAAAGTCTTTGCACTCGAGAGGTAACTGTTACTTGTCTAATGATATTAATTTCAAAAATTTTCAACTTCTGAATAATTACTAAAATTTGCCTATATTATTAAATGTCATTTCGTTTAATTAAATATTATACTAAAATTTACATATAGGGCTGTGTAGCCTCTGAGTCTGATTAATAAACAAACTAACGAAATTCTAAAAATTTGCCAAACTATCATTTGGTGACTAACAGCCACCTCTCGAGCATAAAGGGTTAGACTTTAAGTCCAGCAATCTTCACTTTTCCACGACGGGTTAATGGAAAAAAGCTTCGTGACACACCTTCGTGGCGTAAAAGCGCCGGGAGAGAACTGTAGCGAAAATCGCGCGAAAATTTACTTATTCACCTGGCCAAGGGGATTATTACCCTAATGGAAGCCTCTCATTGTTAGGGATCGCGAACGCGAAACGTCCTCCTCTCATTGTCGGCGCGGATTACGTTCCCGTGCAGAAAGCGAGCCCGAGATGAGAATCAAAATGGGAAACTGGGTTACACCGGGGCCAGTCAAGACGGTGACGAACTTTGAAATTGCAACGTGCTGCAATTTAACTTGGCTGGGCGGAGAAAATTTTATTTCGAGCAAACGACAGAAAAATTGTCGATTTTTCCCAATGAAATGACTTTAGAGGTTCTCTGTCGTGTTTTTACGCTGTTGTATTCTAATTTTTAGTAATTTTACTTTTCTCGTCCGTTGGAAATCACGCTTTGAGGATAAAACATCGGAAACTAGGGATTCTCAACCTACGATAGGCGTACCATTGATGCTGTACAGTAGGGGACAAAAGTTTAAGATCAAAGGGTCGCAGAAAATTAAATAATAAATATTAATTAATAATTAAAATTAATAATTAGGGCATTAATAAATACTAATTAATAATTAGGGCATTGCTCAATAATAATTAATAATTAGGGCATTGCTCAATAATAATTAATAATTAGGGCATTGATCAATAATAATTAATAATTAGGACATTAATAAGTAATAATTAATAATTAGGGCATTGATCAATAATAATTAATAATTGGTATATTGATAAGTAATAATTAATAATTAAAATATTATATAATAATTAGGATATAATAAAATAAAATAATAATAAATTGATTAATAAGAAATAACAATGTATTCTATGCTAATTAATGAATAGTGTTCTACCCTATTGACGATAAAAATGAAGAGATAAACAATATTTGTGACTGTATAAATTTCGTGCTGTGAAAATGAAGTATTGATGTGTAACTCGCCTGACGATGTGCTTGTGCCTCTCCACCCAATACTTGATGGCGCTTCGAACCAGCATTTCCTGTTTCTTCGTCAGCCCATTGGGTCCCACACCCCCGTTGAAGGTCATCCCAGCTGTTGGCCGAAACGTAGCCGTGAAATCTGTTCTGTTGCTGTATATCCCCCGCAGATCCATGTCCAACATGTTCTCACCCTGGGGCGGAGGTGGTGTTAGGGGTGGTGGTGGGTCATGTTCCCTCTGGTTATCCGCGCTGCTAGCCTGAAGGATAAACAGATCAACGATCGAGGGCACGATAAAGATGTAGTATCATACTTGATCTACATTACTATCATGGCACCTAGTTTTATGTTACTTAATTTTCTATAGCTTTAAAAATTTTTGAATAATCAGCTAGGTCTAAAAACTGTTAAAAAGACAGCTACATAGTTCTGTTAGTTTATGTAATTAAAATTCTTAAAGAATCAGCAAATTCTAGAAATTGTTAAAAAGATAGCTACATAGTTCTGTTAGTTTATTAATTATTAATTAAATATGATTAAAATTTTTTAAGAATCAGCAAATTTTAGAAATTGTTAAAAAGATAGCTACATAGTTCTGTTAGTTTATTAATTATTAATTAAATATAATTAAAATTTTTTAAGAATCAGCAAATTTTAGAAATTGTTAAAAAGACAGCTACATAGTTCTGTTAGTTTATTAATTATTATTTAGCTGTAATTCAAATTCTTAAACCATTAAAAAATTCTAGAAATTGTTAAAAAGATAGCTATATAGTTCTGCAAGTTTATTAATTATTAATTAGCTGCAAATAAGTATCTTAAAAATTATCTATGGAACAGTCGGTAATATAATGATAATAGAAGTGTACTGTGAATCGGTAATAATGTTAATTAATGGCACACTTAGTATAGTGGAACTTGAGCTCACTTTAAACAGCTCCCCGCTATTTGGCACAACGGTGTCCAGGGTGGCACTGAATTCCATCAGAGGCTTCATGATGTTCTTCAAGTGTTGAATTTGTTCGCAAGCGAAAAGCAGCCACGAGCAAAACAACACGTCGAGAAGATTCGCGTCCGCCATGCAGAACACCAGCCAGTAGAATTGGAATATCAACGTCAGGATGTGGGCCATACCATGGCTGGGGTCGTATGGGTACCAAGAATGTACCATCAACCTTGGTACCTAATAGTGCAGTTTTATTATTCTACTTCCATTAACTATCTAGCAAGATGTCAATAAATAAGTGGGGAAAGCTTGATAAATAAGAGCTACCTTTGAAAATAGTAAAAGAAAATAATCAAAATTTTGACATTTTCTTTTTTTTTCATTAAAAATGGTAATTTAGTTATGTCTAGTTACATCTGTTAATTACATCTAGTAAATTTGTAAATTTGTAAATATCTAATTTTGTAAATCTGTAAGTTTGTAAATCTATAAATTTCTAATTTTGTAAATCTGTAAATTTCTAAGTTTGTAAATCTATAAAATTGTAAATTTCTAATTTTGTAAATCTGTAAATTTGTAGGTTTGTACATCTGTGAATTTGTAAATTTCTAAGTTTCTAAATTTTTAAGTTTGTAAATCTATAAAATTGTAAATTTCTAATTTTGTAAATCTGTAAATTTGTAAGTTTGTAAATCTGTAAATTTATAAATTTGTAAATCTGTAAATTTGTAAGTTTGTAAATCTATAAATTTCTAATTTTGTAAATCTGTAAATTTCTAAGTTTGTATATCTGTAAATATGTAAAATTCTAAACTTGTAAATTTGTAAATTTGCAAATATCTAAGTTTGAAAATTTGTAACGTTACCTCAACAATAGTCGTTTCATTGGTGTCAGGGTCGATGACCTTCTTCACCGAGTCACCGATGAACGTGATGGTGGTCCAAGAAATGGCGGACAGCATCGTGGTCCCCATGACCGCCAACAGAAGTATCCTCATCTTCTTCACCGCTATCTGATGGTACCGCGCGTTGCTCTCGGCGAACAGGGGATGGCTGTTCGGGTTGTTCCAGATGCCGAGGGTTCTGTAGAACAGTTTGCTCCTGATTGCGAAATAAAGCAGCTTGACCACGCTGTGAGTGAAGAACAGCATGGTGATCGTGTTCGCCGTTAGGTCGTCGACGTCATCGCTCTCCAGCATCAAATTGATGCCGCAGAATCCGAACTGCATGAGTATGAGGACCAAGTGCACCTATGGAGAGACCAATTTTTAACGATCCAAATGTTATACATATTTATCAACAAATTTGTTGGCTCAAAACAGTGTAAGGTTTACACAACTGCAGCTACAGTAGGGGACAAAAGTTTAAGACCAAAGAGTCAACGAAATTAAACTAATTCATAAGGAATAGCATGACGAACAAAATTTGCATTCTGTGCTAATTATTAAATAGTGTTCCACTGTATTGACAATAAAAATTAATTTCGAATCATAAAATATTGTTTTACATCATATTGTCGCCTTAAACTTTTGTCCTCTGCTGTAAATTAATTAATTAATAAGAAATAATAGTATAAATAAAATTTGTATTTTATGCTAATCAATTAATTGATTTATAAGAAATAGCATAATAAATAAAATTTGTATTCTATGCCAATAAATTAATTAATTAATCAATAAAAAATAATAGTATAGATAAAATTTGTATTCTATGCTAATGAATTAATTAATTAACAAAAGATTTGGAATACAATATTTTTATGCAAATCTAAATTTATGCAAACTACTATAATTGCGAATCTATAAAATTAATTTAAGAACAATGCTTTTTGGAAATCTTTCCGAAGATCTACGATAACTGTGATTGCATGATCGCTGTTCACATTCAATTAATTAATTTGTAAGTTTCAATTAATTAATTTATGCATCAATCAAACGAACCTGTTGTCATCCCCGTGTTTCTCTTAAAATTCATTTTTTCTTTACGGTGTTAATGGTACCAACGGTCATGCTCGATTTTTTGACGGATAAATAGTTTTGTCGGTATTGGTTGAACAGTAAGATGGTTATAAATGAATAGGAAATTGATGTTCGAGTTAACGTACGATACAGTAGATTTTATGTAGGTGTTTCGTGGAATTGTCGGTGTAGTAATTGAACATGAAGTGGCCGCTGGCTTTCATCAGCTGTATGTTGGGCAACAAGTCCGCGACTAGCCCCTGCTGCTTGAACTTCATCATCTGAAACGAAAAATCCGACGAGGCAAAATTGTGCGCGAAACTAGATAATCGTGAAACGAAAATTTAATTTTCAAGTTTAAGTTAATAGTTAAGCAACAGTTACAATTCTTTGATGTCTACGTCTAAATATTTGTCATTGAATTTAACTAAGGTCGTAGCGAAAACTCTAAGCTTTTATTACTGGTGATTATTGTGTAAAGGTCATCGTGCAGTAAATTATTAGTATGTAGTCATTGAAAGTTTCTCAAGTACTCGTGTACGAAACATTGGAATAGTGTATAGTTCCAATTCATTGAAACCAGTGACAAATGTATATGTTTAATAAAAATTCAGAGATAGTGAAGATATACAACAGTTAGATAATAGATGAATATAACAATTTTTGAAACATAATTAATAATTAATTAATAGTTTGTAATGTAGTTTATAGGTTCACTTGAAATAGCTTATGAAAATTTGGTAATTAATTGATTAATTGTTTACGAATATTTGTCCTCAGTAGTTAGTATCACCTCCTAGTTAACTCACGAGTTCAAACAACAGAATTACTTTTTAACTACTCAAGTCACTCTTCAATTAATTCTTCATTATTTCAATAACCCTCTTCGATTAATCCATTAAAATAGTTCAATGCAGAACATCAACTCATTTCCAATTTTCTTTTGCTGTTATCACATAAATTCAACGTTGTGCTAACACAACATTACACTTCAACGGTTGAACCTCTTCTGTACTCACACTTATCAAACTTGCTAATTACTACAGTATTCAACAATATCAACTGTGCAGCAACTAAAAACCTGACAATAGGATAAGCTAATGTAACATTGCTCTTCAACTGTTGGATTGATTCTCTCACCTTGAGGAGGGTACATAGTCACTCTTATCAAACTTGCTAATTGCTACAGTATTCAACAATGTCAAATGTGCAAAAGTTAAAAACCTGGTAACAGGATAAGCTAATGTAACATTGCTCTTCAACTGTTAGACTGATGCTCTCACCTTGAGGAGGGTACATAGTCACACTTATCAAACTTGCTAATTACTACAGTATTCAACAATATCAACTGTGCAAAAACTGAAAACCTGATAATAGGATAAGCTAATGTAACATTGCTCTTCAACAGATGAACTGTTCTTCTCACCTTGAGGCGGGTACATAGTCACACTTATCAAACTTGCTAATTGCTACAGTATTCAACAATGTCAAATGTGCAAAAACTGAAAACCTGATAATAGGATAAGCTAATGTAAGATTGCTCTTCAACTGTTGGACTGATGCTCTCACCTTGAAGAGGGTACGTGGTGACGCTGTTCAAATCCACGATGAAACGCGAACTCCTCGCGAGTTCGCCGAGAGGATCGCGACGACGGTCAGCCTGGGGCACGCGTATACCGATGGAAACTGACACCTGATCGTCGACCACCAACCCTCCTCGCCACGTTCTCTACCTTCCTCGCTTCTTTTCCCACCCTCCGTCGAAACCACCACCTGTCGCCCCCGTGAAGCCCCTCCATGCTCACCCTGGGGCACCAAACGTGGACCAATCGCAGTTAGGGCGACCCAGGCGCAGACGTTGCCGTCGTCTCGTCGTGGCCATGTTGTTTCTCGTATCGTCGACACGGTTAATTATTCAGATTTCGACTACCGACCGGAAACCAACGACACAGGGGGGGGGGGGCTGCCTGAGACCGACGAGGTCTTGAACACGCTTGTTCTAGAAACTTTTCAGAAGTTTCCCCCGGAAGCGTTTCCTCTTTTGGGAGATTCTTCTTCGAGGGCTGTTATTTTTGGGAAGGGGGTATGATATGGGAAGTTTTGTGAATCTTCCAACTTCAAAATGTAGGTTTTAATGAAGGTGGTAGCAAGGTGATTGAATTTGGAGAAATTGATATTTTTGGAGGTTGACTTTTTTAGTGTTAGGGGTAATTTACAGAAGGGAGGAGGGATGATATGGGAATTTTTGTAAATTTCTGGACTTCCAAAAGTAGATTTGGAGTTGGTATCGAGATGACTGGATTTTGGGAAAATCGATATTTTTAGAAGTCAATTTTTTAG
>JAOPTO010000945.1:0-31830 GCA_033822845.1 Tetrapedia diversipes | reverse complement strand
TTCGTTCACTATTATTTTAACGTGATTCTGTATATAGTTAAGGTATTACTTTCAGAATAGAAATATTGTCGTGTAAAAGACTGTGCAGAAGAATTGGAATACTTTTAAGTAATCGACAAATGAAATAACCCTTTCAGAGTTGTGACATCGTTGAGGGAGAGCATGCAAGATCCTCCCTGGAGGATCCGCTGATTTCCGGTAACAGGGTGAAGAAATGTGACTGCGAACATAATCTACGCGTGAAAATTGCAACGTTGATGTATACGGCTCGAGAAGTTGCGGGAATGACAACAGGTTCGTTTACAAAATTAATGTATGTATTAATTAATTGAAACTTGTGAACAACGATCACTGAATCGTAGTTATCGTAGATCTTCGGAAAGATTTTTAAAACCATGCTACTGAAATTAATTTTATTGACTCGCAATTACAGTAGTGGACAACAGTTTAAGAGCAAAGGATCAAAGTAAATTAAATAATAAATATTAATTAATAATTAAAAAATTAACTAAATATTAATCGACAATTACAATATTAATTGGTGGTTTAATTAATAAATACGAAATAACAGTATAAATAATATTTGTTTTCTATTCTAATCATTGAATAGCGTTCTATCATTATAACAATAAAATAACTATTAATATTCTAATTAAAATTCTTCTAAACAGGAACATTGTCGAATGCAAATTTCACAATTCCGTCGATATTTGAATTCGAGGAATCGATAGGACTGCCGAGGGAATTCTACGAAATTGATGAGAATAACATGAAACCGGAAGTTCACAAACTCAAGTCGGGAATCCGTAGCGACTGGGGTATAATCGACTTTGGTAAACCGATCAGTCGCGTCTCCTCTTCGTCGATGGCCATGGAAAATCTTCGAGAAGACGGTAAATTTGTTCTTTTTATTAACAACGTCATATCGTTATAATTTCATTACAATTACGAGGAATACTACGTCGAGTAGAGCTCAACGTACGAGTTACAAAAGAATAATGTTATATCGAGCTTAAAGGGTTAAAGGTTCATTTTTTGTGTTAGATCCACGCAAAAGTTCTGATTACTATTTTTCTTAATTCAATTCTCATTAATTCTCCATACTTCCTTGCAATTCTATATTCTTCTCTGTTGAACAGAAGAACATTAAATAAGAGAAAAAAATATTTTCTAGTGCCTATCATTAATTTTGCAAGGGATGGAAATTTTTGCAGAGATCTAACACACATCTGACACAAAATGAAAGATACAACAATTATGAAACCAGTAGCCATTCGCAATATATTTGAGCTTCAGGTGATTATTAAAACAATATCCATTTACAATATATTTGATCTTGAAGTGATTATAAAAACAGTAGCCATCCACAATAATATTTGAGCTGATAATTACCAAAACAGTAGCCATTTACAATATATTTGAGCTGATAATTACAAAAACAGTAGCCATTTACAATATATTTGATCTTGAAGTGATTATAAAAACAGTAGCCATTTACAATATATTTGATCTTGAAGTGATTATAAAAACAGTAGCCATTCGCAATAATATTTGAGCTGACAATTACGAAAACAGTAGCCATTTACAATATATTTGATCTTGAAGTGATTATAAAAACAGTAGCCATCCACAATAATATTTGAGCTGATAATTACCAAAACAGTAGCCATTCACAATATATTTGAGCTTCAGATGATTACAAAAACAGTAGCCATTTACAATATATTTGATCTTGAAGTGATTATAAAAACAGCAGCCATTCACAATAATATTTGAGCTGACAATTACAAAAACAGTAGCCATTTATAATATATTTGAGCTGATAATTACAAAAACAGTAGCCATTCACAATATATTTGAGCTTCAGATGATTACAAAAACAGTAGCCATTCACAATAATATTTGAGCTGGTAATTATGAAAGTGATCCAAGTCAGAAATTTGTTTCCCAAAATTCACAATCTCATTTCTCCTGACAGGGGCCATTTCCAGGCGACTTAACCCTTTGAGCGCTAAATACTGAATATTCCCTCATAGCGCTCAAAAGGTTAACTGATAAAATAATCCTTTCTAAATCTTTGATTTACACCGCTTTCGTAAACACCCAGCAACGTTTATATACCTGCTATGAATTCCGTGAAACTGAAATTCCAACGCCTGGCATCGCGATGATAACAGATCGAACTAAATGAAACAATTTGGCGTATTAAACAGCTGATACCGCATGGAGCAGGGTGTTCAGTTCTCTTTCTAAGATGAAGTTGCTTCTGTTGCAATCGTTGATGGAATCTCTTGGTCGTAACGCAGCTTCCTCGGAGGAATCGGTGCCCCCACCTTTGAAATCGCATTTCCGATTGAATCTGGCCAGTCTGCTGGAGGAGACGAAGTCGCCTGAGAACGAGAAGGGTTTCGCGTTGGTCGCCTCGATCTCTGCCAGCGAACTCAACTCCGCCTTCGATCTTCTGCGACGGGAGGTAACGAGAATCTTTTTCACGCCGTAAGAATTTTTCACCTTCGATCAACTTTTGAACGAGAGTGTACGTACGAAACGCGGAGGGTGGTAGTTGGTTAGTTACAGTAGCAGACAAAAGTTTCAGACGACAGTACAATGTAAAACTAATTTTATCGTTTGCAAATACTGTTTATCCATTTATTTATTGTATGTTAATAAAAATTTTATTTACACTGTTGTTTCTTATTAATTAATTTATTATTAATATTTTAATTATTAATTTTCTTTTATTAATATTTTAATTATCAATTTTCTTGTATTAATATTTTAATTATTAATTTTCTTTTATTAATATTTTAATTACTAAGTTTCTTTTATTAATATTTTAATTATTAATTACTAATATTCATTAATATATTAATCATTAATTATTATTTATTACTATTTTAATTATCAATTAATATTTATTGATATCTATTATTTAATTCACTTTGACCCTTCGATCTTAAACTTTTGTCCCCTACTATACGCTAAGAAAAATAATGGTAATTTTTTTTACAAATTTCACTGGTAACACATCGAACCCGTAAATCTAATGTTAACAAATCATTGTACTTACTAATTTATGCAACAATTCTAGTCAATTCAGGACACGCTTTTGGTGGTAATCGGAGCATGCCCGCACGATGCCAAACCGGTGCCATTTTTCGCGCAGGGACCATCGGCTAAATTGGTTCGCGAGGCGTCAACGGTTTGGGACGTTCCCAATGTCATCAAGAACATTATTACAAATGGTTGTGAGCATGCAACCTGTAGAGACCGACATGTTCTCCCTGCTCCCTTAAAGATCATCCCTCACAACATGGCCGTTTTGCGTAGAACGTTTCGGAACAGTGATGAAAAAATGGTAACTGGACGATTGATCGTTTTACGGAAAAAGTTTCACGCTCCTTTTTCGTGATTCTCCAATCTTTCTTTCCTTTTGCTATATTTTCTACCTTTCACCCACCTTTTCCGTGATTCTCCTATCATTCACTTTCTTTTGCTATATTTCCTAAGCTTTTGAATTGACCCTTTGACCGTTATGGACGCGTATATGCGTCTGACGGAAGCTAACTTCGTGTGAACTTAACACATGCGAATTTTTTCGACTGTTGATTCGTGAATTGTGTAGGGTGAAATTCTGAAATGATTCCAAGATGTGTGACAACGGTTGATGAGATTATTCGTAATGGTAATTGATTCGTCTCGAGAGCGTGGCCGTTATAAACGGGCCGATACAAACTGAGCGGAAACGCTCGTAGGAAGTTAGAATCGAATTGACCTGTGTGACGACAGTTTGAAACTGTCCAAGAATACTTGGTAACGAACCACCTGCTAGTATAAATAGCGTTCTTCGATAGTGGCCTAGACAATGAACCAGAAAATCAGTAATAATGGTCACAATGGTCACAGTAAAAGTATCCATGTAATTCAAATGGTCAATTTTTTTTAAATATTTAAGAATAAGTGATTATTAACACTTGGCCAAACGAATGGGGTGATTTCCCATTTTTTCCATGAACAAAGCATTGCCATTAATTTTATTTACCTTTGTTATTAGTTAATCTGGAACTAGTGTTGTTCACAGTTCATCAAATGCATTTCCCGTTTTTCCAAAGTACTATTTTTAATTTGTTCAACAGTAGTTCAAGACCAACTAATAATAAAAGTGAATAGAATTAATGGCAACTCTTTGTTGAGGAAAAAATAGGAAATCTCCTTATTTGGTTGGCTAGGTGTTAAGGGCCTGAAGAAAATGGTCAGAGGGACATTTTATGCAAACTTAAGTTTCTGGAAGCAGAACTGAGGTAACAAGACTATGAATTTTATTTCCACCCTTTAACTGTTACAGCATATACAGTAGCAGACAAAAGTTTCAGATGGGAGGGCAATGTAAAACAAAATTTAATGGTTTGCAAATATTATTTATATATTCATTTTTATCTTTATCATGGTAGAACACTATTTATTGATTAGCACAGAATATAAATTTTATTTATACTGTTATTTATTATTAATTAATTATTTGTTTTTCTTGCCATTTTTCATCAATTAATTAATTTATTATCTTGCCATTCTTCATCAATTAATTAATTGTTTTTCTTGCCATTTTTCATCAATTAATTAATTTATTATCTTGCCATTCTTCATCAATTAATTAATTGTTTTTCTTGCCATTTTTCATCAATTAATTAATTTATTATCTTGCCATTCTTCATCAATTAATTAATTGTTTTTCTTGCCATTTTTCATCAATTAATTAATTTATTTTCTTGCCATTTTTCATCAATTAATTAATTTATTTTCTTGACCCTTCGGTCTTAAACTTTTGTCCGTTACTGTACTTCACTTCAGACATTCCGTGTATTTTGCATATCTTACGCGTTCCACACTTGTTTTATTTCAGTTTTCTTATAAACGAGTTATAGTCAAGTCTTGTACGTTAAAAAATTTTTTTTTTAAATCACGCATCGAGAAACAGATTACGCATAACGATATTGTATTTTCCTAGCGCGAATTGATCGCGTATCGACACCCAGTTTCATGTAATTCAAGTTCACGGTTTTGACATGTAACGTTGAATGCAATAGCCTGAAATTAACCGTGACCTTTTCGCGGGTATAAGATGAATTGGACGGTGTTTCTAACATAGATTCCCTAACTATCCAGGAATCGATACGCCGGTGATGTGTAAAGATACCTCGAATCCGTGAATCGGGCTCGATCACGATCTTTGTTTGATCTTTGATCGATTTGCAGCGCGAACGATCGATGTAATTAACTTGAAGCTTTATATATTTATGAGAAACTGCAAAAAAAAGTATAAAATGTACATAATATGAAGGAATTTGTTTAATATTTCCAGCAAAGTGCATGTTATCATATAGCAATACAGTAGCGGACAAAAGTTTAAGACTAGAGGAAAATATAAAACATTTCCTTATTGAAATATAAATAAATATTAATAATTAGTAATTAAAATATTAATAACTATTAATTGATAATTAAAATATTAATAATCAGTAATCGGTAATTATAATATTAATCATTTTTAATTGGTAATTAAAATATGAATAAATATTAATAGATAATTGCAATATTAATAAAAATTAACAGGTAATTAAAATAGTAAAAAATATCAATTACTAATTAAATCAAACAATAAATATTAATTGATCATTAAAATATTAATATAAAATTAAAGGAGTAATGAATAATAATTAATAATTAAATTAAATAATAATTTTCTTTTCTTTTTTTATATTTCAGCAATTGCAACCTCAGATGAGGTTTAAAAAGTAATTTTTAATTCTGTTTTGTTGAACGTCTCGTATTACAACATAAAATAGTTTTTTAAATTTTATTCGCAGTCGAATATCAAATAGAATTCGAGAAAACGATACTAAGGAGGGGCCCGTTACCTGAGACTGTTCCAACAAAGAACGTGCACGTGTGTCTCGAGGACGAGACTGGTTATGATCGAGCACACGATCGTGGTGTAAAAAAAACGCGAGTGAATTGAGAAAAAAAAGGATGATTTCACAGAATGGAATAATTAATTGCGGCAGAGTAATCAATTACGCTTGAAAACAAGCAGAAATTATGTAAACGTTAGCTCGCATTGCAATTCTATTTCGTTTGCTCGAGATTTATCAAGTTCTGAATAATTGCATAAGACTGTAATTCGTATTCATACTGTTGTTTGTCACACCTTGTATTGAAGGACCAAAAAAAAAAAATAGTTCCTTATCGATATTTCTTAAATTTATATTTTTTAAATATATTTTTAACCCTTTGCACTCGAGAGGTAACTATTACTTACCTAATAATATTAATTTCAAAGATTTTTAAATTCTGAATAATTACTAAGATTTGCTTATATTATTAAATATCATTTAATTTAGTTAAATGTTATACTAAAATTTACGTATAGGACTAGCCTCTGAATCTAATTAATAAACAAGCTAACTAAAGTCTGAAAATTTGAGAAATTATCATTTGACGACTAACATGATATCAACTTCAAAAATTTTCAAATTCTGAATATTTATTAATATAGTCGTCATTTAATTTAGTTAAGCCATATACTGAAATTTACATACAGGAGTATTTAGCCTCTGAGTTTAACTAATAAATAAACTAACTGAAGTCTGAAAATTTGAGAAACTATCATTTGGCCACTAACAATTATCATCCAAAGGGTTAGAACAAAATTAATCATCATACATTCGTAAAATATATGATATGTAAACAATCTTAAAGTACAACAATGTTCTTTGCAAGTAATCCCCATCATTTTGTTGCAGGATTCCGGCAAGAAGTCCGAAACACCGGTGATTAAGGTGAGCCCTCGTCGCGTTCCGCTTTACAAACTATCAAATCGTTAGGTCGTGTGTTACTTTTGTGAATCGAACAAGCTTGCGAAAGGAAAATGAGCACTTTCGCTGCTGCGTCAGACTTGCACGGTGACTCACGCACGCAGCGTTAAATAAATTTTTCTTTTATTATTGCCGGCGATACACGACGATAAAAAGTTCGACTAACGTGGCCATTAGAAATTGCATAACAGTTTGAACGAGAAAATGGTAGCGGACAAAGGTTTAAAACGTTTAAGGGTTGAAGAAAATTAAATAATAAATATTAATTAATAATTATAATACTAATACATATTAATTAATAATTAAAATATTGATAAATATTAATTAGTAATTAAAATATTAATAATTACAATATTAATAATTAATATATTGATAAGTAATATATTGATAATTAAAATATTGATAATTATTTTGTTGATAATTAAAATATTGATAATTATAATATTGATAATTAAAATATTGATAATTATAATATTGATAATTAAAATATTGATAATTATAATATTGATAATTAAAATATTGATAATTATAATATTGATAATTAAAATATTGATAATTATAATATTGATAATTAAAATATTGATAATTATAATATTGATAATTAAAATATTGATAATTATAATATTGATAATTAAAATATTGATAATTATAATATGGATAATTAAAATATTGATAATTACAATATTGATAATTATAATATTGATAATTAAAATATTAATAATTATGAAATAATAATAAAATAAAGTAATAATAAATTAATTATTAAATAATTTCAATAATAATAGAATAATTAATAATTAAATAATAATAGTAATAAATTAATTAATAGTTAAATAAAATAGTAATACATTAATTAGTAAGAAATAACAGTATAAGTAAAATTTGTATTCTATGCTAATCAATGAATAGCGTTCTACCGAATCATAAAATTATGTTTTGTATTGTCCTGTCGTCGTAAACTTTTGTCCGCTACTGTACCTTTCGCGCTGCTCAAGTCCGCTCTTTTCAAACGAGAACGCGATATCCAGTTGAAATTTTGTCGACCCAGCGAAACAATTAAAAAGTATCGCAACGTGTATTTACGTAATCCGATTATTATACACTTTTCAATCGTAACGCTACACCTTTCTGTTGGCGCAGGATGAAGTAAAGAGAGTCGCCGAATTAAATGCAAAGGTATTTATCTTACTTAATCCTAATAATAATATTTAATAAAATTAAATGATTTGGATTTTCAAAGATTGCAATAGGTTTACGCGTAACTTGTTTGAACAAATAAATGAATTTAAACTGCAAGTTCAAAATAACATTTTAATTATTCTCATAATTCCCATAAGTGACTAAGAATTACATGTTGTGGCATTAAGCTATTTTTTTTTTAACCCTTTTTTTAACCTAATGTTGATCCCAAGCAACATGTGTTTCTAGCAGCTTGCATGTGAAAGAGCAACATGCCCTAATTATTTATGCCCATTGCATAAATTATGCTAATAAAGTTTTTACAGGTCTCTTAGAAGGGGCATGCATACTTAACTTGGATAATTCCCAAATTTGTTTATTTGAAATTTTAATACTCGTCAGATAAAGGGTTAAGAAAGTATTAGGGGAAACAGATAACATTAGTGAAAGTGATTGGAATATCATAATTAATATTATAGTTGAGAAGAACCCACTTCACTGTTATCTCAGAACTTGCTGATCAACTGTATGATAATTTTCAACCGAAATCAAGTAAATTTTAACACTTGTGAAAATGTGTTTTAACAGGTGGAGACGCCGAAGGATGAAAATAAGAACACCTCGGCAAAGGCCAAGAAAAATTCCGCGAATTCGACGGTGGCTGAGAAATTCATCACGTTCTTTGGCACTCTTATGTCGATGATCTTCGCGATCGCCCTCACTTCATAAGGAACCAGCAATTCGATCTATAACAACGTGAAACTTCATCTGAAATTTTCCCTTAAATCAACTTTTTCTTCAGTTTTTAACTTCTGATTTATTCTTTTTTATTTTCTGTTTCCCTTTTTCGCGCGCAAAAAGAAATGTGAATTTTCGAATTCGTGAGATGTGCAAAGGTGTTGTCCGTGGACGTTTGAAATTTTACGAAGCATTATTCACCTGAGATAGTCTTTTTTTCGTGGCTTCCTGAATTCGTATAATTTTCCATTTTCTCGTGAACGCGTGTGTACTTTGGTTGATGGTTGTTACGAAAAAATTTCACGTTTTGGGAAGAGCTGCAGGATAAACGAGATAGGATAGTTTGCTTTAATTAAAAATTGTAAGGTGTACAAGAAAAAAGAAAGCGATCGATTTCTTTGAGAAACCTCGCTTTTCACTGTGTATATTTCCAAAATTGTAACGTTTGTGACAAATAAACGAGCATTCTAAAAAGTTAAAAAAAAAACATTTGTATTTCGATTTACAAATTGTCCCATCGTTGCCATATTTTTGAGAACTATATGGAAAATTCAGTCCTATATACAGTGTGTAACGAAAATATTCGAACACTAGAGTATACATAAATTTATTTCTTTATACCTTAATTGTTTATGCATAAAATTAATTTATTCTTGTTTCATGTTATAAATCGTTTGTTACTTTTACAACAAAAATATATATATTTTTAAACAATTTTATAAACATTGATATAAACAAAGATTCACTTGTATATAGATGTGTGTTTCACATACTGAGTTAGGCTCTGTATTAGTGGGTAAAAATTCGAGAAAAAAAAGAAAAATATTTCTGAGGCATAACGGGTTAATAATTTCAAAGATACAATACTGAAAAATATAAAAATTCTATTGATACGTTTGTTGTAAGAAGAAATTAATAAAAATAATTTTACAATTGTGTAGAAAGTTCATAATTTAGAATATTTAAAAAAAAAAATAATTCTGGGGCATAACGGGTTAATAATTCCAAAAATACAATACTGAAAAATATAAAAATTCTATTGATACGTTTGTTGTAAGAAGAAATTAATAAAAATAATTTTACAATTATGTAGAAAATTCATAATTTAGAATTTTTTTAGAAAAAAATAATTCTGGGGCATAATGGGTTAATAATTTCAAAGATACGATACTGAAAATTATAAAAATTCTATTGATACGTTTGTTGTAAGAAGAAATTAATAAAAATAATTTTACAATTGTGTAGAAAGTTCATAATTTAGAATATTTAAAAAAAAAAATAATTCTGGGGCATAACGGGTTAATAATTCCAAAAATACGATACTGAAAATTATAAAAATTCTATTGATACGTTTGTTGTAAGAAGAAATTAATAAAAATAATTTTACAAGTACAATACTAAATACGCTCAGCATTTAACATTGAAAATTCGTAAAATATGTAATTTATACAAATTTCATTTGAATCCTCGCACAAGCACAATGCAGCATAACTCTTCCTTTCGTTTGCACGCATTCAACATCACTGAACTTTGGTGGAAGACATCTTTGGAAACGATATTAGAAAGTAAAGTGGTGGCTTAGACTGACCTTTATAGCGATTGCATCTTTTATACTTCATTTAGGACATGTTGTACAACTCCTAAATGCGAAATCTGTTTTGCTAGAAAATCCAGAAAAAAAAAAGATTCAATTTGACTCACTTATGAATTGCCAAGTTCAAGTATCATATGAAAGGAATAGAAGTGAGGGCATTTCTGCTAAATAGAATAAAAAAATCTACGGAAAATGTATTTTAAAAATTGTTTTGAATAAATTTTCTTTAAAATAAAGTTTTATTTATTTTTTTTGAAACTTTAATTTTCATGCTTGAGTCAAATTGATTTATTTCAGGCAAGATAGGTATATATCCAACATCCGGCAATCTGGTGTTAATAACGAAACGGTAAATACCATAATTAAATGAAAAAGTGATTAATCTGTTAAATTAACAATATTATGAATTTTTCGAATTGTTTGAAAAATAGGAATTGACTGTAGAAATAATATTCGAAGATACTGTTTCGTGATAACATTAACGATTCACAATTTTGGATACGAGTGAAAGAAATTGTTTGGTAAAACGATGAAACGAAATTATTGTTTGAATCAAAGAAGCTTTGCAACTCGATTATTGTCGTCAGCTAATTATACTGCAAACACTTATTTGCCACAGTGATTGGACAAATAATGGCAAAAACGGGAGAAGACGATCATTATTATTATGTAGGAATATCATTAGCCTTGCTGTAACGTCAATAGATGCAAAAAAGTAGCACAATTAATAAAAGATTGAAAATTTCCAATTGTAACAATTTTCCCTCCACTAATCTACGAGGTTATCACTAAAGTTTGTAATACAAAATTCTACAAAATTTCTACACTCTTGTCAATTTCTTGTAAAATCAAAGAATTCCTCGTATTTTGCTGACAAATTTTGAAGTGTTCTAATTGTCAAATAAAAATTATAATTAATAAACGATTGAAAATTTCCAATTATAGTAATTTTCCCTCAACTAATCTACGAGGTTATCACTAAAATTGTAATACAAAATTCTACAAAATTTCTACACTCTTGTCAATTTCTGTAAAATCAAAGAATTTCTTGTATTTTGCTGACAAATTTCGAAGCATTCTAATTGTCAAATAAAAATTATAATTAATAAAGGATTGAAAATTTCCAATTGTAACAATTTTCCCTCCACTAATCTACGAGGTTATCACTAAAGTTGTAATACAAAATTCTACAAAATTTCTACACTCTTGTCAATTTCTGTAAAATCAAAGAATTCCTCGTATTTTGCTGACAAATTTCGAAGCGTTCTAATTGTCAAATAAAGATTAAAAAGAAAAAGGTACTTTATCGATTAAATCATATGGAATTAAAAAATTTTAAATTCTCATATGATTTAATAAATTTTAGAAAATAAATAGGTATAAGTTGTAGAAAATATATTTCCGTAATCACCGTCTGATACACGTGAAACTAAACGAAAACGTACGAAAGTTAGAGAAAACGATGAAAATCCATGAAAAAAGTGGGCCAGGATTCGTTAATCGAATGAACGGTGGAAAGCAATGGCAATTTACGAATTTTAGAAACTGCTGAAGTCGAAGAATTATGTAACGTACGAGCAGGAAGTAACGTGGCCGCGTGTGCATCGTCTTTTTTTTTTTTTGCGCTGATAATCATCAAAATGCTTTCCTTTCGAAATGTTGTTACGTGCACACAAATTTATGCGCTTTGCGCTAGGTCAATTTAGAGAATCATCGTTGCAATCCACGAATCGCTACCACCTTTTGTTCTTCATTTTCCTTCTCTTTGCGTACGTTTCAGTAAAAGTGCTTCATTATGCATTTTGATTCGATGCAATTAGGTTACCGTGCCAATCATGATTAACAGTTTAACACTAGAACTAACAGAGCACTCAAAATGGCCAAATTTATAAATTCACTGCGGTTAAGCTTCGAAAATTTACTATGTTTCTCTGTAGAAGGTATACAGTGGCAAACAAAAGTTTAAGACATGGCAATGTGAAACATAATTTTACACGTTCGAAAATATTATTTATCTACCCATTTTTACTAATTATCTACAAACTTTATTTATACTGTTTAATTAATTTAGAGTAGCAGAGAAAAATTGAAGACGACAGAAAAATGTAGAACATAATTTTATGGTTAACAAATATTGTTTATCTATTGATTTTTATTGTCATTATGGTAAAATACTATTTAATAATTAGCACAGATTAGAAACTTTATTTATACTGTTATTTCTTATTAATTAATTCATTAATTTTCCTTCGACTCTTTAGTACACATAAAATACTAATTTTATTTATACTGTTATTTCTTATTAATTAATTCATTAATTTTCTTTCGATTCTTAAGTATACATAAAATACAAATTTTATTTATTCTGTTATTTCTTATTAATTAATTAATTAATTTTCTGTCGACTCTTTAGTATACATAAAATACTAATTTTATTTATACTGTTATTTCTTATTAATTAATTCATTAATTTTCCTTCGACTCTTTAGTATACATAGAATACTAATTTTATTTATACTGTTATTTCTAATTAATTAATTTATTTATCCCCAATATTTTTTATCCATTCTATTTTATTATCATTATGATAGAACACTATTTATTGATTAATATAGAATACAGATATTATTTCTACTGTTACTTCTTATTAATTAATTATTATACTTCAACAGGTGATGGTTAATTCCAGAATAGCAGACAGCACAATCATTAATGAATCATAGTAACCGAATTTTGGTTGTTGAATAATTGGTAGCCCAAACTGAAGCTACTGAATAATTTAAAAAAGCCTGACTTACACTCATGCTCAAAAGTATAGAAGCGAATTTGTTACTGTTTTTCCTGAAAATTCACGTCCACCTCGCCAGGTATCCGAATATCGATTGTGTCCGGGTTCTCATCGTGTTCCGTGTTGCTCGCGGAGAGAAAATCGAGAGTGGGGCTTCCCATGATATAAAGGGGAACCGGTCCAAGAGGTAATCGTTCCCACTCCATCGACCGTTCGCCATCTCTTCGGTTCGCCGCACGAGTTTCTTGCATTTCTCTTTCCGTGACCGGTCGTGCCTGGTCGTGGTCCTCATCGTCTTCGTCGATCGTTCTTCTTCTCTCTGCATCTGGCTACATCGCTGTCCTCAGGATCGACATTTTCGTCACCGACTATCAAGGTAAGGGAGCAAAGTGTACTTGTTCTTGTACTAGACCTTGCTTATTAACCATTTGCCCTCGAGAGACGATGGTTTTGCAAATTTTCAGACTTTAGTCAGTTTGTTTATTAGTCTGACCCAGATGTTGAATAGTGGCGTATGCAAATTTTAGTATATTATAATTTACTGAACTAAATGACGTTTAATATAAGCGAATCTTAGTGAATATTTTGCACTTGGAAATGTTTGAAGTTAACCCTTTGCACTCGAGAGGTGATTGTTAGTGGCCAAATGATGGTTTTGCAAATTTTCAGACTTTAGTTGGTTTGTTTATTAGTCTGACCCAGAGGTTGAATAGTGGTATATGCAAATTTTAGTAAACTGAACTAAATGACGTTTAATATAAGCGAATCTTAGTGAATATTTTGCAGTTGGAAATGTTTGAAGTTAACCCTTTGCACTCTAGAAGCGATTGTTAATCTTCAAATGATGGTTTTGCAAATTTTCAGACTTTAGTCAGTTTGTTTATTAGTCTGACCCAGATGTTGAATAGTGGCGTATGCAAATTTTAGTATATTATAATTAACTGAACTAAATGACTTTTAATATAAGTGAATCTTAGTAAATATTTCGCAGTTGGAAATCATTGAAGTTAACCCTTTGCACTCGAGAGGCGATTATTAGTGGCCAAATGATGGTTTTGTAAATTGTCAGACTTTAGTTGGTTTATTAGTCTGACCCAGAGGTTGAATAGTGGTATATGCAAATTTTAGTCAACTGAACTAAATGACTTTTAATATAAGTGAATCTTAGTAAATATTTCGCAGTTGGAAATCATTGCAGTTAACCCTTTGCACTCGAGAAACGATTGTTAATCGTCAAATGATGGTTTTGCAAATTTTCAGACTTTAGTCAGTTTGTTTATTAGTCTAACCCAGATGTTGAATAATGGTATATGTAAATTTTAGTATATTATACTTAACTGAATTAAATGACTTTTAATATAGGAAAATCTTAGTAAATATTCTGAATTTGAAAATTTTTGAAGTTGATATCATGTTAGCCGTCAAATGATAATTTCTCAAATTTTCAGACTTTAGTTAGCTTGTTTATTAGCCAGATTCAGAGGCTGAATAGTCATATATATGAATTTCAGTATATAACTCAATTGAACTGAATGACATTTAAAATAGGCGAATTTTAGTAAATAATTCGAATTTGAAAATGTTTGAAGTTAGTATCATTAGACGACTAATAATCAACTCTCAAGTGCAAAGGGTTAACTCTTTCCACGATCCATCGAAACAACGAACAATGGATAAGTTTAAGCAGCTTAAAAGATGATCACTGCCCCTAGCATTAATGGGGTTAACCAATTATAAATGGTACAGTAATAGACAAAAGTTTAAGACGACAGGACAATGTGAAATAAAATTTATTGACCTTTCTGAGACTTTCATTGGCATTGACTGATTTTGTAACGTTGAAATTCTTCGGTAAAAGTTTCTTTAACTTGAAATTCTTCGGTAAAAGTTTCTTCAACTTGAAATTCTTTATTATTGGAATTTTATACAGGACGAGATAGCTTAGGCGAAGGTTCGGTATGGTTCAGAGTGAAAGTGGCGTTGTTTTATCTTTCTATTATCGAGGTTCAGGTTCTTTATTTCCCCCTGAACAAGGTAAGCGGCAATATCGACGGCATCGATGAGTTGTTACACTTCCTCGCAACGGGTTTATTGACTCTTTTAAAAAGGTTCCGGAGTTTAAAGTGAACGGAACCTCGAGAGAGATTGGATGAAAGGTGATTTAACTCCTTTGCGAAATTAAGCGTAACTAAAACTGAAAAATAATTTCACCCGAGGGAAACGGAGCTGTTATGTCACAGTTTTAAGTTGGTATGATTCACAGATTCAGAATTTACGGTGACGGACCAAAAGTTTAAGACCAAAGGGTCAAAGAAAATAAATTAATTAATAAGATGTGATAGTGTAAATAAAATTTGTATTCCATGCTAATCACAATAAAACTGAATAGATAAACAGTATTGAAGATAAATTAATTAATTAGTAAGAAATAACAGTGTAAATAGAATTTGTAATCTATGCTAATTAATAAATAGTGTTCTGCTATAGTAACAATAAAAATCAATAGATAAATAATATTTGTGAACCATAAAATTATGTTCTACATTTTTCTGTGATCTTAAACTTTTGTCCACTATTGTAAATTAATTAATTAATAAGAAACAACAGTATAAATAAAATTGGTGTTCTATTCAAATCAATAAATAGTGTTCTACCATAATGAGAATAAAAATCAATAGGTAAACAATATTTGTGAACCATAAAATTTATGTTCTACATTTTTCTGTTGTCTTAGACTTTTGTTCACTATTGTAAATTAATTAAATAATAAGAAATAACACTATAAATAAAATTTGTGTTCTATTCTAATTAAAAAATAGTGTTCTACTATAATAACGATAAAAATCAATAGATAAACAATATTTGTGAATCATAAAATTTATGTTCTACATTTTTCTGTTGTCTTAAACTTTTGTCCACTATTGTAAATTAAATAATTAACAAGAAATAACAGTATAAATAAAATTTGTGTTCTATTCTAATCAATAAATAGTGTTCTGCTATAATAACAATAAAAATCAATAGGTAAACAATATTTGTGAACCATAAAATTTATGTTCTACATTTTTCTGTTGTCTTAGACTTTTGTTCACTATTGTAAATTAATTAAATAATAAGAAATAACACTATAAATAAAATTTGTGTTCTATTCTAATTAAAAAATAGTGTTCTACTATAATAACGATAAAAATCAATAGATAAACAATATTTGTGAATCATAAAATTTATGTTCTACATTTTTCTGTTGTCTTAAACTTTTGTCCACTATTGTAAATTAAATAATTAACAAGAAATAACAGTATAAATAAAATTTGTGTTCTATTCTAATCAATAAATAGTGTTCTGCTATAATAACAATAAAAATCAATAGATAAACAATATTTGTGAACCATAAAATTTATGTTCTACACTTTTCTGTCGTCTTAGACTTTTGTCCGCTACTGTACGGTTAATAAGAACCTTGCATCGTAAAATTGCACAACGATTTGCGTATAAACATCGTGAAACGTAAACAGTGATGAGAAAAAAAAGTGCTTCCATTCATATGAGTGCATCTCGATGCAACGCTGATGAAGTCGCTCGTTTTCCTTGCCCGATCGGTCATCCACTTCCTGTTAACGCCACTTATTCTAATCGTTATCGTCTTGCGATCTCGATTACATTTACTTACAACGTTTAATGCTTGTCGATGGTTCAGTTCCAATAAAAGTAGAATAATAACAACGGGAAGAAAATGTTGAATTTCCTCATTTTTTAACAACGTTTCCCCTTTTCGAACAAAGTGCCTCAATTTCACTATTTTTTAATATACATTGAGCAGGGAATTATTAGTTCAATTTTTCGCAAAAAATTTTCACATATTTTTAGATACTTATTTTGGTTTTCTTAGGTAAAATGATTCATAGTGATGATTAAAAGTTTTTCGCAGCGTTTGCAATTTCTTTTCGAACAAAGTGCCTCAATTTCACTATTTTTTAATATACATTGAGCAGGGAATTATTAGTTCAATTTTTCGCAAAAAATTTTCACATATTTTTAGATACTTATTTTGGTTTTCTTAGGTAAAATGATTCATAGTGATGATTAAAAGTTTTTCGCAGCGTTTGCAATTTCTTTTCAAACAAAGTGCCTCAATTTCACTATTTTTTAATAAAAATCTAGCAAGGAATTGTTAATAGAATTTTTCAAACAAAATTTTTACACATTTTCAGACACCTTTCACTTTTTTTCTTAAGCAAAATGGCTCACAGTGAAGATTTCAATTTTTCAGCAACAATTTTTGCAAATAATATTCTTTTTATTATCAATTAGAGACACTAGATATGATTTTTAGTTAATATTCAGGAAATTGAAACTTTTCTTTTATATTTGGATGAAAATCTAAATGCTTCGAAGCGGAATCCATGAGGAATTTGATTAATTCTGGAGAAGTATGACCACGTGTCTGGTTACTTCTGTCACGTCCAAGAGTCGCCTTTCCATCGGGTTGCCCAATTTCAGGTTTTACCAAGGACGGGATTTGCCAACGCTGTAGTTTTTGTGGCGTACGAGTGGCCTGTCTTTCTCCGTGTGAGAAACGAGCATGATCTTTGTTTTTCCGTAGTTTGCAATGATAGTGATCACCGTAGAAGATAATACAACGTAAAACTATTGTCCACACACAATTGCTTATTAAAATAATCGTAATAATAAATACAAGATATATTCTTTCGTAACAGTGAACACTGTAGAAGATAATACAACGTAAAACTATTGTCCACATACGAATGCTTATTAAAATAATCGTAATAATAAATACAAGATACATTCTTTCGTGACAGTGAACACTGTAGAAGATAATACACTGTAAAACTATTGTCCACACACGATTGCTTACTAAAATAATCGTAATAATAAATATAAAGTATATTCTTTCGTGACAATAATCATTGATGTTGAAAAAGATTGATCTTTTAAAAGTGTTTGAGATCTGATAAATGTAGTGTACCATGAATTAAACTACAGTGGCAAACAGAAGTTTAAAACTAAAGTGTAGAAGAAAATAAATTGATTAATTAATAAGAAATAACAGTATAAATAAAATTAGTATTCTATGTATATTAAAGAGTCGAAAGAAAATGAATGAATTAGTATAAATAAAGTTAGTCTATGTATATTAAAGAGTCGCAAGAAAATACATTAATTAATTAATAAGAAATAATGGTATAAATAAAATTTCTAATAAAAATAATAAAAAGCAAATAAATAAATTAATAAGATATAAAAGTATAAATAAAATTTGTATTCTATGCTAATATATAATACAGTACAAATCAAAAATTAGTATTCTGTACCAATCAATAAATAGTGTTTTACCAGAATGACTATAAAAATGAACAGATAAACAATATTTGCGAATTAATAAGAAATAACAGGATAAATGAAATTAGAATTCTATGTATACTAAAAATTCGAATGAAAATAAATTAATTAATTAATGAGATATAAAAGTATAAATAAAATTTGTATTCTATGCTAATCGAAAGATAGCGTGTTTCTGGCAGATGTACACGATAAACGTGAAATTCTGAAGAGGACGAAAAAAAAAGAAGAAAATATTTCTCGATGGAAAAGTTTCAAGTTCAGTTCGTGGACAAATAAATAATTCTTCGCGCCGTTTCTTGTTTACGATCGATGCCGGTTTCGAAAACAGTTGTAGCCTTTCAGAGTCGAGGTTCCATTGTACGCATGACATTGCATTCGTACAACGTGACGAAGAAATGGAACCTGCAAGGCATTTTTATTCGCCTCACCGTTGAATAAATTGCTGGCGAAACAAAAATAGCCTTTAGCGGCGATTCATTGACTCGAAAACAAAGATCCCTTTCGTTTACTTTACTCGCTTATTCGATTTTCACTTCGTTCAGCCTCGTTCAACTCATTTTATTCGCTTACTTCGCTCAATTTACTTCACTGACCCCCTATCATCGGTTTAAACGATAAAATTACTTTCTCGTCGCACGATTTAAATTTCGAATGCATATTTATTTCTTTCCTCGTTTTACAGAAATAATTGTTTTGCAGGTACAGTAGATGACAAAAGTTTAAGACCAAAGGGTCGAAGAAAATTAATTAATTAATCCATATGAAATAACAGTATAAATAAAATTTGTATTCTATGCATACTAAAGAGTTGAAAGAAAATAAATTAATTGTTTAATAAGAAACAATGGTATAAATAAAATTAATATTCTATGCATACTAAAGAGTCGAAAGAAAATAAATAAATTAATTAATAAGAAATAATGGTATAAATAAAATTAATATTCTATGCAAACTAAAGAGTCAAAAATAAATTAATAAATTAATTAATAAGAAATAACAGTATAAATAAAATTAGTATTTTATGTATACTAAAGAGTTGACAGAAAATAAATTAATTAAGTAATAAGGAACAAAAGATAATTAAATAATAAGATATTAATATAAATATAAATAATTAATATAAATATTAATACAAATGTAAATATAAATAATTCATATAAATATAAATATAAATATTAATATTAATGAAATAATAAGATATACATAAAATTAGTATTCTATGCTAATATATAATATAGTATAAATAAAATTTGCATTCTATGCTAATGGATAAATAATGTTCTACCATAATGATTATAAAAATCAATAGATAAACAATATTCACGAACCATAAAATTATAATTTTACATTTTTCAATGGTCTTAAACTTTAGTTCACTGCCGTAAATTAATTAATTAATAAGAAATAACAGTATAAATAAAATTTGCATTCTATGCTAATGGATAAATAATGTTCTACCATAATGATTATAAAAATCAATAGATAAACAATATTCACGAACCATAAAATTATAATTTTACATTTTTCAATCGTCTTGAACTTTTGTCCGTTACTGTACAATTTTGTTTTACATTTTTACAACTCACTAATGTATTTACAGATTTTATCTCGATGGTCACTTGCACGAGGTGTATTATAAAATTTGCATTAGCGAAGAAAAGTTACACGAACATTGTTGTGTTACAGTTTTTTGTCATTATTGTGCAACAACAGGTCGTAATCTCCATGTTTTTATTTCGTTATCACTAGCATTTTATGCGAACGTTATAATTATTGGCGGCGGTTTCCGCTGTTTGTACATTTTCTTCACTTCGAAATTACTTCTTAATAAGTGAACGTTCTCTTCTAGTTCGCTTATGTAATCGATTTCCAACCTGCAATTATTAATCGTTCTAAATTATCAATCAGTGATCTCAATATGAAAATCATGCAAAATTTGCATATACCGTGATACACCACTGTGCAGACACACTTGTCTTGCGATCACCGATTTTTTTTTACAGTTTCTTAAAAATTACAGAAATACTACTTTTTAATCTTTTATTAACATGACATTTTAAAAATATCCAGGAATAATTTATGCATCTAAAATTAAAATACCGAAATAATTCATGCATTTATACAAATACTGACTGAGTTATGTTATTGCCTTTTTTTTTAATAATAAAATCTTGTATAACTTGTATAAAAATATTGTACAGTTTGAATCTTAGGCAGCACCCAACTTCAAAGGGTTAACAACTAAATGTTACTTTTACAAGCAATAAAATAGCAAAGAAAAGTTTTGACACGATAAAAAAAACAGGAATACAATTTTTAAAAAATTATAATGATTCTCATCAGTTTTACAGTTTTTCGCAGTCACTCTTGTACAATAGAAACGTTACAAAATTTATAGAAAAATGAATATGTTTTCTCTTCAAAGTAAAATAGAAATGGTATAGATTAAAAATCTAACTTTTATACAATCACCGATTAAACTTTAATTTGTAAATCTCCTGGGATCTGTTCATTTACTGAATTTTGTCCATCTACTAAACTTCGTCCATATACTAGGATATGTCCATCTTCTGAATTCTATCCATGTACTGGATTCCGTCCATCTACTGAAGTTTATTCATTTTCTAGACTTTGCCCCATAAGTAAATGTTTTCCCTTTCAAAGTAAATTAGGAATGGTATAAATTAAAAATCTAGCTTTTATACAATTATCGATTAAGCTTTAATTTGTCCATCTTCTATTGGACTCTATCCATCTCCTGGGCTCTGTCCATCTACTTGACTTTGTCTATTTACTAGGCTCTATCCATCTACTGGACTCTGTCCATCTACTTGACTTAGTCCATGTACTAGACTCTATCCATCTACTGGGTTCTATCCATATACTTGACTTTATTCATTTTCTAGACTTTGCCCCATAAGTAAATGTTTTCCCTTTCAAAGTAAATTAGGAATGGTATCAATTAAAAATCTAGCTTTTATACAATTATCGATTAAACTTTAATTTGTCCATCTCCTGGGCTCAGTCTATCTACTTGATTTTGTCCATATACTAGGCTCTATCCATCTACTGGGCTTTATCTACATCTACCATGTACTATTCTATCCATGTACTGGGTTCTGTCCATCTACTTGACTTTATTTATTTTCTAGACTTTGCCCCATAAGTAAATGTTTTCCCTTTCAAAGTAAATTAGGAATGGTATAAATTAAAAATCTAGCTTTCATACAATTATCGATTAAACTTTAATTTATTCATCTTCTATTGGACTCTATCCATCTACTGGACTCTGTCCATTTGTGTATATTTTCTGGGAGAAAAAGTGAAACACGGATTCCTCTCGGTCAGCCATGACGAAGTCGGAGAAAGTTTAACGTTGGGCAAGCCGCTTCTGGTCAGCATTAATTTCTCGCGTAAGAACGATGTGTATCTCGACTATTTGCGTAACCTGTTACACTGCCGTGTTGCACGTTGCAACCCTGCAACAAATATCATGATTCTTCTATATAATGGCTGATCAAATTATCATCAACAGACGGACAAAAGACACAAGCTCTGTAATTGCCTTACAATTCCCAGAACATTTTTATTCAGCTATTTTATTAAATACACATAAACGCAGAGACAGCACCTTTAACACGAAACCTAATTTTATTTTTCAACGATCCATTTATTTATTTTAACATAGTAATCTCTATTACCCTAATTAATAATTAGTGAATAGAAAAGGTAGGAAAATTTTTAATTTTCGACAATGTTGAAATTAAAGTTCTACTTTAATAGTAGACATAGTGATTCAGTTTATTTTTTATTTATTTTATATCGAGGGGTGGAAGTTCTAGATACGCTAGAAGTACATGAACGACAAAACTTTTTCATTGAATTCCTTATAACGATTAAATGTACCAAGTAACAGAATAATCTGAGCATCGAAAAAGGATATCAAAATTCGTTACATTTTTCAGCAACCAGAACTACATAAATTGACCAAGTGAATCGATGGAAATAATTAAATAATATTGAGATCGATACGAATATGAAACACATGTACTTAATTATAACATTTATGTTTTATATAATTTTATAACAAATAATTTGAAAACCACGAAAAGAATTGTCGACGAAATTGATAAAAGAAAGTAGCTAACGTAACAGTATTTATGTTAAAATTAAATGGATTTCAAATCAATTACATGCAAGCCTGTAATAAATTACAGAAATATAGATATTAATAACATTTTTCAAATATTGCATCGGATAATTATTAATAATTAATTACTCGCATTGAAATTCATACCAAAATCTATATGTGAAGGCAGCTTGAAATGTTAGTTTTATGTAAACATTTAAAAACTGCATAAATTAATCGTAAAGAATGAGTTAAAAATTACTGTTATTGAGTAATTTACTCCGATTTAAATTCAAATATTTCTGCTCTTCCCGCACAATCACGCGACGAAAGTCAGAGCCATCTCTTGTTTGGAAACTGGAAGCTCCGACTTGTTACGCGTATAGTAGGATGATGAAGGAGGTCGGCTACACGCACAGGGCCACTGAGAGTGTGTGAGTAGCCACAGCTACCGTTTACGGGAGTCACAGAAAAATAATTAATAGCTCGTTTGTTACGAACAATTTATGCACTTTTAGAATTTTAACATAAAGCCAAGATCTCAAGCTACCTTCACATATAGATTTTAGTAGGAATTTCCATGTAAATAATTAATTATTAATAATTATCCGACGCCATGTTTGAAGAATGTCATCGATGTCTACACTTCGATCATTTATTACAGGCTTGTAAGTAACTGATTTGAAATCTACTAAATTTTAACATAAATACTGTTCCATTAGCTACATTCTTTTGTAAATTTTGTTAACAACTTCTTCCTATTTTCGAAATTATTAAATATTTATTGGGTACATGTGTTTCAAATTTGCATCGATCACAATTTGATTTAATTATTTCTATCGATTGGAGTACTTGATTTATATATTTCTTGTTGTGGAAGCTTCTTCAGTTCCTCTACTACATGATTAATGCTTAAAAGTTCACAAATTGTTCTTCGTTTGGACGTAATTAATTAATCTTCCCTGATTTCCGTTAAAAATATTTCCGTCCTTCTCGCACAGTATCGCGGTCCTTGTCTATCCACGAGACGAAAGTCAGAGCCATCTCTTGTTTGGAAACTGGAAGCTCCGACTTGTTACGCGTATAGTAGAATGATGAAGGAGGTCGGCTACACGCACAGGGCCACTGAGAGTGTGTGAGTAGCCACAGCTACCGTTTACGGGAGTCAGAGAAAAATAATTAATAGCTCATTTGTTACGAACAATTTATGCACTTTTAGAATTTTAACATAAAGCCAAGATCTCAAGCTACCTTCACATATAGATTTTAGTAGGAATTTCCATGTAAATAATTAATTATTAATAATTATCCGACGCCATGTTTGAAGAATGTCATCGATGTCTACACTTCGATCATTTATTACAGGCTTGTAAGCAACTGATTTGAAATCTAATTAATTTTAACATAAATACTATTCCATTAGCTACATTCTTTTGTAAATTTTGTTAACAACTTCTTCCTATTTTCGAAATTATTAAATATTCATTGGGTACATGTGTGTCAAATTCCTATCGATCTCAATTTGATTTAATTATTTCTATCGATTGGGGTACTTGATTTATATATTTCTTGTTGTGGAAGCTTCTTCAGTTCCTCTAGTACATGATTAATGCCTAAAAGTTCACAAATTGTTCTTCGTTTGGACGTAATTAATTAATCTTCCCTGATTTCCGTTAAAAATATTTCCGTCCTTCTCGCACAGTATCGCTTTCCTTGTCTATCCACGAAACGAAAGTCAGCGCCATCTGTGGTTGGGCACTGGAAGCTCGTATCCGCTAGTAGGAACACAGGAAAAAAAGGAGTGTCGCTTAACTTTGCAAACAAGGACCGCGATACTGTGCGAGAAGGACGGAAATATTTTTAACGGAAATCAGGGAAGATTAATTAATTACGTCCAAACGAAGAACAATTTGTAAACTTTTAAGCATTAATCATGTAGTAGAGGAACTGAAGAAGCTTCTACAACAAGAAATACATAAATCAAGCACTTGAATCCGGAGAGATAATTAATTCAAATTGAGATCGACACGAATATGAAACACATCTACCCAATAAATATTTAATAATTTCGAAAATAGGAAGAAGTTGTTAACAAAACTTACAAAAGAATGTAGCTAATGGAATAGTATTTATGTTAAAATTTAGTAGATTTCAAATCAGTTACTTACAAGCCTGTAATAAATGATCGAAGTGTAGTTATCGATGACATTCTTCAAACATGGCGTCGGATAATTATTAATAATTAATTATTTACATGGAAATTCCTACTAAAATCTATATGTGAAGGTAGCTTGAGATCTTGGCTTTATGTTAAAATTCTAAAAGTGCATAAATTGTTCGTAACAAACGAGCTATTAATTATTTTTCTGTGACTCCCGTAAACGGTAGCTGTGGCTACTCACACACTCTCAGTGGCCCTGTGCGTGTAGCCGACCTCCTTCATCATCCTACTATACGAGTAACAAGTCGGAGCTTCCAGTTTCCAAACAAGAGATGGCTCTGACATTCACCGCGTGATTTTGCGGGAAGAGCAAAAATATTTGAATTTAAATCAGGGTAAATTACTCAATAACAGTAATTTTTAACTCATTCTTTACAATTAATTTATGCGGTTTTTTAATGTTTATATAAAACTAACATTTCTAGCTGCCTTCACATATAGATTTTGGTATGAATTTCAATGCGAATAATTATTTATTAATAATCATCTGATGCAGTCAGAGACGGATTTGAATTTTTATGGCATTAATTTATTATATTTTTGCGAATCCTAATTTTTGCGAAAATATGAAATTATGAGAGAAGGGGATGATAAATTCTTAAAATAATACACAATAGTAATTTTTATTCAAATTTATTAATTTCTGCAGATATTTCTTAATACTTATTTAAATCATTTTCCTCTTACACTTCACTTTGACAAATTTATTGATTAAACAATTAAGATCAATATAATTTAGAATGTCGTTTATATTAATTAATAATAAATGCTTTATTTACTTTTTATTCTTTAATAATAAAATATAATAATCAACATTAATTAATTAGTATTTATATTAATATAAATAAAATAAATATAGAAATGAGTTATGGTGAGTATTTTCAGTGAAATTTTAGTTAATAACGTGATTCTGTAAAATTCAGTCTTTACATAACTGCGGTTTATGCGATTTCCCATTTCGTATGAAATATACGCACGCAAAATTTACTTAAGGTACTTATGCATATAGAATTTACGCTCAGGAAATTCATGTCTGCGAAATTTCTATTTGCGGACGAGCTTTCTGTAAAGAGGAGCTACCAATGCTTAAAATTCATGACCAGGAAATTTTCTCTCACCCATAACTTTATAATATATACTCGTGAAAAGGTTTCACGTTTACAATTATTATAATATAAAACTCTACAAACGTCGTTTTTGAGAAAAAAGGTATAATTATACACTAATGTAATTTATACAATTTTTAACAAAAAGATTATTAATTTATACTAAATATTAAATTTATATTAATTATTAATTTTAAAGATTAATTTTTCTTATGTTTAATTTAATATAAATTTTACATCCACTTTGAAAAATACAGTAGCGCACAAAACTTGAAGACCAAAGGGTCGAAAAAATAAATTAATTAATTATTAAGAAGTAACAGTATAAATAAAATTTGTATTCCATGCTAATCAATGAACAGTGTTCTGCTATAATGAAGATACAAATATTGTTCGTAAATATTGTTTATCTATTCATTTTCATCGTCATTATTGTAGAACACTATTTGTTATACTGTTATTCCTTTTTAATTAATGTTATTCCTTTTAATTTTCTTTCAGCCTTTGGTCTTAAACTTTTGTCCGCTACTTAGTAAACTTAACAAGCACAATTTTGCGAGGTACAGCACTTTGCAATGAACTTGGATTATTTTCGATTATCTTAAACGTAATTAATGTTTCAGATGTTGCTAATTCAACCAACAGAGGAGATGTCCAAGCAGATTCGCGAGGAGCTGAACGAAAACGTGACTACCCGCGAAAAAGACGTCGAAGTCATCAAAGAATGGCTTGTCAAGCAACCTCACTTGCCTGAATTCGATGGTAATTAATTAAATAAAATTGTTATCGTAACGCATTGTAAACGACCAATGTAACGAAAAATGGTGTAAAAGGAAGAATAAAGGAATTGTTTTTGCGTTCGAATATTTAAGAAATCTTCATTTCTTGTAAGTTAAATGTTTTCCTCATTCAAGCAAGTGTCAAAAAGCAAGGTCGTTCAGTGAATTTCCGCTGACGTTCGTTGGGTACAATTTCTTTTCTTCATTTTTGGATTCCAGACAATTACAGGCTGATGACGTTCCTTCGTGGTAGTAAATTCTCCTTGGAAAAATGCAAACGAAAGCTGGACATGTATTTCACGATGAGAACAGCGATCCCGGAATTCTTCAGCAACAGAGACATCACCAGACCAGAACTGAGAGAGATCATCAAATTGATGTAAGCTTCTTTCAAAATTCTTGAGAACGCTTTAAAAACAAATTGTTTTCAACATGTTAGTACAAAATTATTCATAAAGAGTTCTAGTTAAAAAGTTAAAGATAATGGCGCAAAAAATGATAATCTTCATTTCTTGCCATTTCAATCACAATGATTTACATAATAAGTTTCTATTCCTGCAGTCAAATACCTCCACTGCCAGGTCTGACTAAAAATGGTCGTCGCGTGATAGTGATGCGAGGCATCGATAAGGACCTGCCAACCCCAAACGTGGCCGAGTTGATGAAACTGGTTCTGATGATCGGTGACGTACGCCTGAAGGAAGAGTTGGTTGGCGTCGCAGGGGACGTGTATATCCTGGACGCCAGCGTCGCGACACCCTCCCATTTTGCCAAATTCACGCCAGCCCTTGTGAAGAAGTTCCTGGTCTGCGTGCAAGAGGCATATCCGGTGAAGCTGAAGGAAGTGCACGTGGTGAACGTCAGCCCGTTGGTCGACAGCATCGTGAACTTCGTGAAACCATTCCTGAAAGAAAAGATTCGCAATAGAATTTTCATGCACAGCGATATAAAGACCTTATACGAGTACATTCCTAGGGAGATATTACCGACTGAGTACGGTGGTGATGCTGGGCCCCTGCAGGCTATCCATGGTAGGCTAATATTTTTACCTTATTCAGGGTAGCTGGCATAGTTTTGTCATCTCTCCACGTTCAACTATCAAACAACAAATATTGTTAAAAATTAAACAACTAAAGATTTAGTTAGTTAAATAAATTAATTAAAAATTAATTATAGTAACACCCAGTAACTAAAGTAATTTACAGTACAGTTTATTTTATAAGCTATTTTATAATGTAACTAGTATGACTTTTAAAAACTATTTTATATTAATTTTTAATATATTTTTATTTTATAGTACAACTAGTATAACTTTTATGAATTATTTTATAGTGATTTGTAGTATATTTTTCTGATAATCTTTAGGTATTTATTAACATTCATAAATAGTATACTATTTTAATTCACTGTTCAGTAATTGGGCCAGTTACTCTATTTAAAATTTATCATGTATATAAATTATTTTATGTGCCATTAGATACATTACCAAATTTGCCATCAGTCGGTAACACGGTCCCATTGAGCCGTTTACCGTCAATTAATCCTTTTTAAAGATACCAATGAATATTTTATGTTCTTTAAAGTGTTCCATTTCATCAGACAAATCAAAAATCAGCATCTATCGTTTATTTTAGAAACCTGGGTCAAGAAACTGGAGGAATATGGTCCTTGGTTCGCGGAGCAGGAGTCTGTGAAAGCGAACGAAGCGCTTCGACCTGGAAAACCAAAGACCTACGATGATCTGTTCGGTTTAGACGGATCGTTCCGACAGTTGGTGATCGATTAAACCTAAGAACTCCTCCGTGTTGAACTGTGGCGACTAGATCCATTTTTAAATCCCGGTGCTAACACGAAGAAAATTCCCAACGTCCGCATGGCAATGTCCGTCTACGAGCAGCATCATGCTGCTTCATCATGCATGTCACTTCCGGTGCAGAGTGTAGAACCATTTTCAGAAATCTAAAAACAAAATTTTTCTGTTAATTTCCTAACCACTCAAAAATATATATTTTTTTTTTTAGTCTTTTGGGTTCGAGAGGTAACTTAGTCACCAAATGATAGTTTCTCAATATTTCAGACATTAATTAGCTTGTTTATTAGTCAGACTCAGAGGTATAGTAGTCATATATGCAAATTTGACTTAAACTAACTGCACTAAATAATTAATTTAGGTGAATCTTAATAAATATACTGAATTTGCAAATTTTTGAAGTTAATATCATTAGACGACTAACAGGTGCCTCTAGAGTGCAAAGGATTAAGTTTAATTAAAGGGTTTCGAAAATAAAATTTTGTAACATTTACAAAATAATTTTCACAGCATTATAATCTTATTGTGGTGTCATTTTTTTCACATTGTTTCATGTCGAACAAAATTATTTTGTAATTGCACAATAATTCTGAAATAAAAATTTGTTTGTGATTTTTGAAGTGCGATTCGAAACTCTTCACCGTAAACGCATCACGTTTAACGTGTATCGTAAGAATCTCTATTTATCTTTTATACATCGTTTGCTGTACGAATTTAGTTAGCTCTGCAATTTTTTTAATACCTCGCAGAGTATGGTTGTTTTCATTTCTCTCCATTTATACGTGTACACCTCGAAATTGTACTGAGACCAATTACGATATCATTCTTCATTCTTTAATTATCTCATTGTTTTGATTGCGAAGAAATTTTCTAAATAAATTTAGTGGTCGGTATTGGTCTCATGCAAAAGAGAGGTATTCATAGTGTGTAATTATACATAAATAGTTAGCGTGCAGGTTGAAAAGCTTTAAATTCTGATGATGATGATGATGATGATGATTGTTTTACATGGCATTTTTTCAACTTTTTTATCGTTTGATTAAATAAAGTATCATTTCATTAGACACGAATGTTTCAATGGTCCCGAAGAATAATATATTACTATATATATTTATTTATAGTATATATTACTATATATATTTACATATACTATATATATTAATAATATATATATATATATATCTGAATAACATATTAGAAAAATAATTAAAAGATCATTCACCATATTTTTTAAAACAAAAATAATCCACTGTACCTTGACCCAATTGAAAGAATGATCCTTTAATTATTTAAAGTCGCATTAAAAGAAGAAAAAAAAGATTAATCACATTGTATATTTACCATATATATATATACACACACATATAGTTAATGAATATTCTCGCTATCCTAATCTCGGTTACTAACAAAGACAAATGTTTACGTTTAAAATAATTAAAAACGATCACCCTGTACATTAAAACAAATTCCAAAAAAAACATTCTGTCGAGCAGAATTTCATTGTGAAAGATCATAAAATGGTTCTCAGAGGCTGTAAAAATAAAAGCTGTTACCATTTTTGCAAAAATGGTAAAACAGTGACTTTCTGTTCCAAGGAAGAAAAGAAAAATGAAATTATTTGGTAACATTAAGTAATTCGTTCGTTTCGTAGTAATTGCTATGTCGAAAGTAGGTTAGGCAGTGCATAGAGCAGGGGGACTTTCGATTTTTGTAAGTGCCTTCTTTTCAACTCCACACCACGACCCACACACTGTGGGAAATAGGCTCGGTTCATGTGCAATGTACAATACATATATATGTATATATATATATATGCATATACACACGTGTGTACGTGTAAAAACTAACGAATGTAAACGTACATTTCTCGCAATTACAGTGTAGCTTTACGAGCAAGAAAAATATGCACGTAGAAAGGTACCATTTTTTTTTTCTCGTGTAAGGTATAATTAACGTAAAGTATACTACACTTTTTTTTTTTAATAGTTACGAGATATGGTATGAAGCAAATGAGAAGTTTGAAACAAGAAAAATATTTCTAGGGATATTAAAAAGAATTTACGTTAAAAGTTACTTTATGTTAATTTAAATTGTGTTCAGTAAAAGTGTGAATTACTTTTTCGTTCCATTGATCAGTTATACATATACATACGTGTGTAATAATATATACATATATATATAGATTCATAGTAGCAAAATAGTATAGTTACATAACCATAACACTTTCAATAAACACGTATGTACAGTTTTTACCATTTCACATAAACGTACTAAAAATAGTTCATAGCGAAATCTTACGATGTGAATAAGACATAATTGAAATTTGTATTAATTAACATCAATTTTTCATTTAACTTTACAAACTTATTGTTTTTATCCCTTGTATTAATTAACAGTGTACAGTATGAATTAATAGCTCCCAATTCAATTAATACAATTCCATCCTCTTTAATTATCATCCAACCTGGAATTTATTTACTAAAAAAAAAAGACATATGTAATGGCGAACGAAAAATTTGTAAATATAAATAAATAAAGTCTCTCACAAATTCATTATATTGTATTTTTCTCTATAAGTGTCACATTCTTTCTTAAAGTACCATTTATTTCCCTTTTCATTTTTTTCTCCACAATTCACTGTAATTCAGTACAAAAAGTAAAATACAAGGACAAAAAAAAATTATGCTTCAATTTTTGAGAACGTTATCGTACAGAGGAAGGTTTGACCATCAAATTGACCAAATTCGTGATTTTGATTACAAGAGAAATTTTATTATTGAATGAGAACAGTTTGATCTTTCTCGAATTACTGCAAAAAATTATTTTCGCTTTTAAAATCGTTCATTGCTAAAAAAAAAGAAAGGATTTTCAACTGAATTCAACATAGCATCGTCAAAGAGAAGGATCTGTTGTTTAAAATGGCCCCAAAAAGATCATCGTGCTATCTTTTTTCACAAAATTATAACAATTCAAATCTGGACACTAATTTTCTCATCGAACGAGAACAATTTGATCTTCCTCAAATTGCAGCAAAAAATTAATTTCGCTAATTTAGATTTAAATATAAGGTAACTTTTTCTGAATTTATTAAAAATGGACAATTTAATTATTCTAAAATCGTAGATTTTATAAATTAAGGTTTTTAAAATTTAATCATCCTTAAATTAATAGTCTGCCGGTCGATAAAGTGTTAAAATGGCCCCAAAAAGATCGTCGTGCTCTCGTTTTTTACAAAATTATAACAATTCAA
>JAOPTO010000944.1:213774-239922 GCA_033822845.1 Tetrapedia diversipes | reverse complement strand
TATTGTAGGAATGCGATCGAGCGGATGCGAGTTTGGGAAAGTCGGAAGAGTACTTGAGTTGGGCGATTGTCGTGCGAACGCAGAATGTTTGGGCTCGAATGTTTCTAAGGCGTGAAAGATGAGCACTTGAGAAAACAGTGCGACTGAGAAATTCTGAGTGATCGTGACCGAATGCATCGAGGTTGACAATTAGAATGAAAGGAAACGTGTGTTTGGAAGAATATATGACGGGGAAAATGTGAGCACAAGGCAGAAAGAGTGGTGATTTTGAAGGAAGTAAGAACGTTTTATTAAACTGTTTTAAATATATATTAACCCTTTGCGCTCGAGAGGTGACTGTTAATCACCAAATGATCGTTTCGCAAAATTTTCAGAACTTAGTTAGTTTGTTTATTAGACAAACTCAGAGGTTAATCAGGCATATATATAAATTTTAGTATATTACGTAAGTAAACTAAATGACGTTTAATATAGGCGAATTTTAGTAAATATATCGAAGTAAAGAATTTTTGAAGTTAGTATCAATAAACGACTAACAGTCACCTCCCGAGTGTAAAGGGTTAATAATATTCTAATTACTTCACTTTATTTTATTCACACCTGAGCCCTATCATCTCTCTCTACTAAATAAATAGAAGCAGAACCTTCCTATAAATATGAATTACTATTATCTAAACTAGATATTTAATTAACAGATATTATATAGCTAATCCAAATGTCAATTAGGAATTTAAAATCACAGTTTTGCAAAAATATCATGAACTACTCTTCACGCAATATAGTATTCTTTCTTCACAAAACGTTTCTTAACATTCGTCACTGAACAGAATTCAGATTCTTTCCGGATAATTAACCCGATCGCATTTATCATTTTACGACAGTTTCGAGTAACATCTGAATGAAGTAAGAATCTCGTTTATCCTCTCCCTTCCCTACGTCAGACTGTTCGAAAATTATGATATCGCTATCCTGAAGGGTTGACGGTCCACGAGGGCAAGATACAAGAAGGAATGCAAAAAGAAAGAACAAGTCCACTGTGTGCTCGCAACCGGGAAGATAAATTATTACGCTGCGGTGGCAGGAAAAAAATTATTACCCATAATATATCATACATCTCCCTCAAAAGAGGATTCAATTTCACGTTCCAGCTTCAGTTTTCCTTTTGCCAGCTCTTTCAGCATTAAATGTTTGAAATCGTTCATTCAATTCCACATCGATTGCTTCTTTAGCTAATGATCGAATTATTGAATATTCGCTCAACCTCTCGTTTGATTTCACAAATTGTTAATACAGTAGTTTCAAGGAGTAAATTAAAATATATACATACAAGCACAAGGGTGGAGCAAGTGTATGGACGTGTGAGATACGAAAGGAAAAGAGTGGGTGAAAATATGGTGATTGAAGGGAGAAGAGAAAGGAGAAAGGTAGTGAGAAAAAATGTAAGAAGAATAAGAAGTGTAGGGAGAAAAAGTGGCGATAGGTAGAAAAAGGACTGATGAAGAACTGGCAAGAAGGAAGCAAGAGAGAGGTTAAATAGGTTAGAAAAACAATGGCGGTCAAGACGATAGGGACAAGGAACAGAACGAAACCGAGAGAGAAAACAGGAACGATGGAAAAGTGCATACAAGTACCAATGAAATATAGGAAGATAATTTACAAAGAAAAGAGGAAAATTAATTATTTTAAATACTTGTATGCTAGTTTACAATTACCTCATCTATATGATATCTTCATATAAATAATTAACATAATTATTTAAATTAATTGTATAAAATTAAACTACGAGAGCTATATTATTAAGCTAAAAGCTAACGTTACAATACGATATAGAGCACTCAAGGAAGGACCCTCCATTGCAAAATACGAAAATTGATCATGTTTCATATACCTGTAATCTATGCAATCCTGGACTTCAGAAAACTCATCATAATTATTAATTAACATAAGTAACTTTATATTCTACAGCAACAGAAAAACGAATTTTCACTTGCGTTTATAACTTATATGTATAAATATCTGTCTCTTCATTGAAAGCATTTAGATTACTTTAACACTAGATTGCCGGATGTTGGATATATACCTATTTTGCCTGAAATGAGTCAATTTGACTCAAACATGAAAATTGAAGTTTAAAAAAAAAATGAAGCTTTATTTTTAAGAAAGTTTGTTCAAAACAATTTTTACATATATGTGCTGTTTTTAAAATACACTTTCCGCAGATTTTATTATTACATTTAACACAAACGCCCATACTTTTATTACTTTCACATGATACTTGAACTTGACAACATCACAAGTGTGTTAAATTGACTCACTCCAGCAATCTAGTGTTAATTTAAGAAGACAAAGTTTCAAACTTCTTCAAGATTTCGAATAAAGCTAAAAAATTTATTATGCACACTTTACTTTAAGTTTAACAACTGTAAACAATCCAATGACTAAGCATTTGCAATAAAACTTCATACATACAATATGTTTTGCTGTTATTATTTACGTTAAAATTGCTATTATCACTTAGCTGACCGAATGAGGAAATCTCCCATTTTTTTCCTTGACAAAGCAGTGCCATTGATTCTATTTACTTTTGTTATTAGTTGGTCCTAAGCTGATGTTGAATGTATTAAAAATTATACGAATATTATACACAACGAAACTAACGACAAATTCTGCAGGAAATCGGTAATATTGTGATTTACAGATATATCTGACAACAAGTAGCAAGCGAGGTCAAGTAAACTTGTTACACTTCCGAATTTGTTATACGTCAAATAAAATAATTGAATAAAGTATTTATTTAAATACCAGAAAGGTATACTTATAATATCTATAGTATTATCTGTGCCATTACATTAGCCTTCTCTCTGTGAGTGTTGATTTTCTGTATGCTAGAGAGGATGGATTTGAAAAGTGAAAGTCCTTTGTCCAAAATGTCGTTATAGAGTTTATAGTGTGAATAATTTAATGTGAATGTCCCATCAAGTGAATGTTGTATTGTGTATAATTATGATGTGTGTCCTAGTCAAAAGCAGTTGAGTGAAGCTAGCGAAAGAGAGAACACTGCGATCAAGAGAGTAAGTGAGCTCAAGAAAGAGAGACTACATAAATATCAAGTTTTATACCAATTAATACTTGTATATATATAACAAATATATTTTCTTTAATTATTTTCTTCGTACAAACGAAGTTATGAAGTGTAATTCGTTCCATTCTACCCACACTCTCCAACTCCGTATATTATGTACATCAACGTGTCATTACTAGCCAGAACAAGAGCTTAACACTTAGCCGACTGAATGGGGAGATCCTCCATTTTTTCCTTGACAAAGCAGTGCCATTGATTCTATTTACTTTTGTTATTAGTTGGTCCTAAGTTGATATTGAATTTATTAAAAATTGTATTTTGAAAAATTTATAAACGTTATTAGTTGAAGACTAACTAATAACAAAAGCACATAGAATCAATTGTAGTGCTCTGTTGAAGATAAAATGGGAGATCTCCCAATTTGGTCGGCTAAGCGTTAACTTGAGGAAAAGGTTCAAGAAAATTCTGCATAATTAATAAACAGAAAAAAAAATCGTGATTTAAGTAATCACATAAAGAACCAATAGTTCTGCAATTGCTACGGGCACGTTATGAAAATGCGAATTCCATGTCCTCGCAAATTCTCGTCTAACCATCAATCCATTCTCGCAGATCCTTCATCCTAATAGGCGAATATTTCAGCGAATAAAGCACGCTGCGCTATGCGAATGGTTTTATTAATCACCTCTTTAGCATGGCTAAGATGAAACGCACACCATTCAATTTCCTGTTCCTATCCCCATGCGATCCTTTACTCTGACGCTTCCTACAAGCAGAACATTCTAATCTTCACCCTTTGACGCGATATCAAAGAGCGAAGAAAGCGATCACGGTGCATTCTAAGGTATCTCAGGAATTAAAATTTAATTCCATTATTACTATACAATACTGATTTTTATAGGAATTAAATTTCAAACTTATACACTTACCTAGTTAATATAATTTTTTAAAAGAGAACAAACAAGCATCAGATGAAATGATTGTTTATTGAAATTCAATTGAAAGTTTATTTTAAGTCGTGCATGTTAACCCTTTGAGTGCTGAATACTCTTGGCCTAATCGCTTCGAAAGGACGGCGCGCTATCGCTGGAGATGAAGTATTATTAAACGCATATTTTCGTCCATGATCCCTACGAGTAATTTTCGTCAACACTAAAAAATTAACGTTGAAATGTGTGGCCACGGAAAAAGTCAAGAGGTGAAGGAAACAAAAATTGACAAAAGCATATATGCGTCCATAGAGTCCTTATGAGCAACTTCTGTCAGACGCATATATGCGCCCATAGCACTCAAAGGGTTAAAGTACAGGTAACCCTCCTATAACACGACAGATAGGTTCCTAAAAAATGTCGTTTTGTGTGAAACCGTGTTGTATGAGACCCACAGCCAGTACAAAAAAGGGGGTTACGTTCCGAAAACTTATTAACCCCTTGCACTACTTTGACGAGTCTGACTCGTGATGAAAGTTTTGTGCCAAACATGAATATCACGAGTCAGACTCGTTATCGACATTTCAGGCCAAACATGAATATCATGAGTCTGACTCGTGATCCTAATCTCAGGTCAGCTCAGGTCCATTCTCGGTTCTCTATATTAAAATTTATTTTTGATGTGTTTATTATTTCCTTTATTATTATATTTATACTTATATTTATATTATTATTATTATTATTATTATTATATGTAATAATTAAAGTTTTTCTACAAATTTTTTATTCAAATTCATTTAAATTTTCAAAAATTTTCATCGTGTGAAGTAAATACGAGAGCGGGACTATGTAACTCAGTCGTAAGGTATTGTGTTTCAAATTGTACCACTCAAGCTCCGCCGCTCGGCACCTCCTGCAACCATTTCGACGGCCAAGTTTGGCACGGCTTTTTCAGAGATTCGCGGTAGTGCAAGGGGTTAAAAACAAATTTTGTTTTTAATTCTACATAAACAACTTAATTTTTATTGAAAATATAAATGTACGTACAACACAAACAACAAAAATCACAAATATTATTTTACTTTAATGCAACTTTAATTTAATAAATTTCTTCGTCGTCACTGCTCAGTACAATCAACCGAAAATATTTTTTTGGTGGAACGATATCGCCTGCACTTTCAAAACTTTTTTTTCATTTAAAATTCTTGCATCTTCTTCTCTCTTAAAAAAAATCTGTAATTTCACTTTGCTTACTGGCTATTATTAGGACATTGTAAATTTCTCGCTATGGTGCTAAATAGTTTTGCAGCTTCCTTTTGAATTTTCGGCTTCTTTCAGCGGAAGGGTCTGCATTCAAGAAAAATGACAAGATTTTCAGCTAAGCTTAGGCCTTCTTGTAATTTTTTTTAATGTTAAATTATTAACTCAAACAATTAAGACGGCAAGCCTCACTTATATTAGAAGTACAGTGTTGTATAAAGATTTTTGCAATTTTCTTATCGTGTTAGAACGAAATCGTTTTGTAGGAGGGTTCCCTGCAATTTATGAATCGTGTTATAGCGAAACCGTGTTGTAGGAGAGCTACCTGTAGATAGATTTGAATTAATACACAACATTGTGCAATTTTAAGGGATTTAAATTGGGTTTGAACCCATGCTGGAAAAGGTAACACGTTTCCAGCAATTAGATGCATATTCATGACGCTATTGACGTTTACAACATGGAGTATCCTTTCATATATTTCATTCTTAGTACACTAAAACGAAGTAATCAATGTTTTTCGTATGATACCAAGCATCAACGAAAAGAAGGTACATTAGTGTTTACGTCCCATTCTAATTCAATCTACTAATACTGCTTATCATAACATACATTGTTACTATTCGTCAAAAAGGTAATGGAGGACAATAAGGACTCGTATCGAGGCCGAACGAGGTTAAAGGATATCTGCACAGCCGATACTTTATCGATCTTCGTCACCTAGTCGACCTACATTGACAATTTGTGGATACAAGGAGTATTTAGAACACTGAAATAGAGTTGGCACTTAAAAACTACTGTGCCTTCTTGCAGCTGCACAGCATCTGCTCTTTCATTGTATTTGTTGTAGGATAATTAAGCCGTATATTTTGGAAGCGACTTAAGTCTGTTTGTCAATTATTTTTTGTTGACCGTATTAATGTGTATAACTGAACTATACCTGTCAGAAACAACATTTGCGATTAACACTAGAACTGCCAACAATTAAAGTGTACTTATTTGCATGGAAGAGATCAAGTTGAAAATTACATGAAAAATATACCATACATACAAAACAAATCTTTATTTATACCTTCTGCAGAAAATCATAATAAATTTTGGAGACTTTACTACAGTGAATTTATAAGGTTGCTATGAATAATTATCAATTTGTAATTTTGACTGCTCTGGTAGTTCTAGTGTTAAGTATATTCAAAGTACACATGAAAGCATTGAACACAAGTTTTCACAGTTAGTTCAATAATTAAAAGCATTACTTTAAAAGTGGGCTAAGTCCAATCCATTATTGATAAAAATTTCTGAGGCAGGGAAAAAACACGTTCAAAACCATATTAAAAGCTTTTCCAAACTTGAATCCCATTATACCAGATTTCATAAACCTAATAGAAGATATCTATATCTAACTCTAAAGAAAATATTTAATTTAGACTAGCCTCATTACAGAAAATCTGAAAATTTCAGAAAAATATTTGAAAAAGGTTTCAATTTACATTCCCACCAATCGCAAAGATACATGCCAAAAATACAACCTACTAAACATTAAAATTAAAACATCAGATAATGATGAAGAAAAGAATAAACTTATGGAAGAACATGATGTCTATTTAAGGTAGCTAGGAAGTTATTAAAACAAGAACAAGAACTAGTATTACGTAATTCAGATCATTATTTCGCTTTTTCTTTCGATTTGCAAAAAGCATTATCTTATACAAAGTTGACTACTTCAGTAACATATTATAAACGAAGGATATACGTTCTAAATTTGGGTATTCACAATTTTCATAACAATAATATTCCCACGTACGTTTGGGATAAAACTATTATATCAAGACGTTCCCAATAAGTAGCTTCATGCATCTTGAAACATTTTAAAAATTTAAGAAGTGAAAGATATTTTATAGCTTACGGTGACATATGTGCAGAACAAAATAGGAACATTAGAGTAGCTTTAACGTGGCTAAAAATTGTCCAAATTGTTGATTATAATGTGAAAATCATAGACCATAAATTTTTAATATCAGGAGTTTATTAAAAGAACATGATATATTGTAAATAAAGAAGAAAATAAAATACATGTTTCACAAACAAAAATAACATAATACATTATTTGTTAAATTCCTAATATAACCACAGTAATTAAACATGCACGATATCCTTTCCAACGATCCAATCAATAATAGCGTGTGCTTGCTTCCGCTTAACGGTAACCGGCGTGCAGCAATAGTTGCCAACCAACATCTAGTAACCTCTAGATATTACCAACTTATTCTGTATATTTCCAACAGTATTCCCCTCAACCATACCTTTGAATGCGCACAATTTTACTTTTAACGTCTATCTGTCGTCACATGTACCTTAGAGAATCAGAATTCTCACACAATTAATATATTAAGGATGTACTTTTAAGGACCACGACCAGAAAAATAAAAGTGTGGGTCGACTAAATGAAAGCCAAGCCCATCGGAAAAAACTGTTAGCGACTAACAATTTACCGATGGGTTGGCAATGTTTAGGGAGCGCAGGGTGGGAAAAGTGAAGGTCTATATTGTAGGAATTATTTATTGGCCGATGGGTCTTTACATAAACTACGAGCTAATGCAACGACTTCTAATAACGCACTGTGAACTATACAGGGTGTTCGGACAGCCCTGGGCTTAAATTGAAAGAGTAAGTCCCTGGGACATTCTAAGACGAAAATCAAGAGTAACGATTTTGCGTTTGAGGCTTTGTTTACGAGTTATAACTAGTTAAAGATATCGTTTAATCCGGAACGTTCGACGCTTGAGAGCGGGTAACCGAGGCAACTCGGTCGGTAACGTCGCTGAGTCCACAGTGATGCTCAAGCGTCGAACGGTCCGGATTAAACGATATCTTTAATTAGTTATAACTCGTAAACAAAGCCTCAAACGCAAAATCGTTACTCTTGATTTTTGTCTTAGAATGTCTCAGGGAGTTACTCTTTCAATTTAAGCCCAGGGCTGTCCGAACACCCTGTATACTCTGAACTATCTATACTCTCTCTATGAACGAACTAACGAATTCTTAACGAACTGACGAATTAACCAAAATCGAACTAACTCTAATTATCGCGAGGCTTCCTATTTATTTGCCTCGGGCCTGATAGGCGGTTCCTGTCCTTACCAATCAGGACCTTCGGAAAAATGCCCGCCTTCGATATCCCCACGCGTTTTCATCTAGGATATCGCCGTCTACCTTTTCTTCGGGGATCAGGTTTACGGCCGCGACTGTTTATCCCTACAACGCAGGCGTTGTTTAAAACGGCGCCGGAAGATAACGCGGCCCCGAAAAATAACACGGCGACACCTCGAAACCTAATCCGCGTCGCCTAACGAAAGCAATGGCAATCGGCATTTGTTATTCTTTGCCGCTCTCCCCTATACAAAGGCTCCATTCATTAGTAAATTGCCTACACATACGATATTTGATACGCAATTACAGCAATGTCCCGAACGCTGCGCGAGCTTGCATACGATTTCGGCCCAACATCTTCGAATCTAAATCGTAGGTTAAGGGGTTATGTCGTACTGGAACGTTCGTATATATAAAACAAAAGTTTCGGTTTATACGTTCGGTGCGATACGGGACTGCGTAGAAGGCATAGGCCAGGTGGCGGACCATAAACGTGACAAAATGACGATCGCCGGCGAAACCGTGCCTGCAGTCAGTCACAGCCGAAACATAGTATTGCACGGACGTTATTTCTTTACATTGTAGTTTTACATATTCTTGATCCTTCTGCATTCTGCTAATTTTAAGATTCCTACAGATTAAACAGGGTAACTGTCTTTTCTTCGTCAGAAATCCTGAAATTGGTCCGGGCAGCGTGCAAGAAGAACGCGTACGGTTGGGAAACAGAGGTGTGGCCGAATCGAATTCCTCGGCAGTAAAGTCCGTAGATCGACCGTGGGTGGAGCGTATATTTCATTGTCGGCGCGCGATTTTCAATCTCCACGAATGTCCGTCCGACCCTCTCTCGCGTAACCTTTTCTTTTTCACGAGCCGCTCGCGACTGCCTTTGCCACTCGAATAACACCGGATAACATTGCGCTTTGTAACTGGGCCCCGAAGCGCGGCACGGAATCGAAACGAACAGTTCGACCACCGAGCGGAGAACCCTGAAAAATGTGTCGTCGAGCAACGAAAGTTTTTTTATTTATATGTGGGAATTTCGATCAAAGGCAAATATTAACCGTTAGCGAACGAATCCGTAACCAACGGTATCTTGTTTGGACTTTTTGGTGCCCGAGGCCCAGATAAGAGGAGCAATAAAACATTTACTCGTCGGCTGTAGGGAGATTCCTACGTTTTAATCACAGACTTTCTTTCGAGGGTTTTCAGAGTACCGCCACACCGCCATATTCGCGAGATTACAAATATTCTGTACCGACCTTCCTACCCTCGCTACTAGGAGGGATTTAGCGACTACCTTCCTCGCAAGTCCTCAAGCCGCGCCAAGGGTTTCTATATACAGGGTGTTCGGACGAAACTGGGAGAAAGTTGAAGGAGTTATTCTATGCAATATTCTAAGACGAAAATCAAGAATAACAATGTTGCGTTTGACGCTCTGTTTGTTAGTTATAAGCAATTAAAGAAACGGGCTACGTGTACCCCGTTTGCCTACTCTCAGGCGTAAAATAGACCTTTTCTTTAATCGCCTATAAGTAATAAACAAAGCGTCAAACGCAATTTTTTTACTCTTGATTTTCGTTTTAGAATGTTGCATAGTGCTACCTTTTCAATTTTCTCCCAGCATCGTCCGAACACCCTGTATAAAAAGACATATCCTGATTAATTGACTGATTCATCATGAAACATGAAATTTAGAAACTGGGCTCTTTTTATGATGTAGACACCCACTAAGGAAGAATTTTTTTATATTCCACCCTTAAGAGGGTTAAATAGGGATTGAAAGGTTGTTTGAAAATTTGCCGATTTTGAAGCAAGCACTATAAAAATTAGTAAGTATTTAACTTTCTGGTTGAAATTAAAGTTAAGGGTTTGCAAAATTGAACATCGCTTGAAAATAGTTAAAATTGATATCAAAGTACTTCCGCATTTTTTATGTATCGTAAAAGGGGGCAAAAACTTGATCAAAGATTCGCATAGAGGAGACGCTGCTCTAATTACATTTTCAACAGACCTAACCGAGGAATCAGTGGATCCATTATCCTCGGAATCGATGTAACTCTGAAATCGATGCGACCATCCTCGAGTCGCTGGCAAAGAACGTATGAATAATTCAAGGACGCGCGAGAAAACAGGGTGTTCTGGGGTTAATCAATGGCGAATAAGAAGACGGCTCTGTTTAATTCACAGCAAAGTTGGAGGGCGGACGTTTATTACCAAACGCGACTTCCGGCGGTGAAAGTGACACGGGTTTCTTCTCGCATATGTTAATCAACGTTAGCGGAAGTTATTCCTGGTGCGGAGAATTTAATCTTGAACCATGCACTGCCACTGAAGCTAGGAGAAAATCGAAGGAGTTATTCTATGCAACATTTTAAGACGAAAATCAAGAGTAACAATATTGCGTTTGACACTTTGTTTATTAGTAATAAGCAATTAAAGAAACGGGCTACGTGTACCCCGTTTGCCTACTCTCAGGCGTAAAATAGCTCGTTTCTTTAATCGCTTATAAGTAATAAACAAAGCGTCAAACGCAATTTTTTTATTCTTGATTTTCGTCTTAGAATATCGAATAGTACTACCCATTCAATTTTCTCCTAGCTTCGTCCGAACACCCTGTATGCATAGATTAGGGAGTACAATTTATGATTACTTTCGTCATAAGGGTACGCCGTCAAAAAAGTGTGAAGATTTTTACTGTAACCCGTTCCAAAGAAAACGCTGCGTGAACATCGACGAAAGTTATGCACAGTCGGCGTCGGGATGCCGCTGAATAATATATGCATGCCCCTGTAGCGCCGCTTAGAAATGATTAACGACGCTGACCCGACGTTTGCGACTTCCGAAAACTTTTTTCTCGCACTTCCCTTCCACGTTCCGCGAGCTTCGACTCTGTCCAACAGCCGGTTGGATCGAAGACACTTTATTTATCAACCCTTTATGAATTTATATCCCGACTCGAAGACTCCGGAAGGCACTTAACTCAGTGGTACAAACTCACCGGTTCGTTCTCATAGAACTGCAGCGATTTCGTGTGATTTATTAACCCTTTCGGAGCGGTTGCAACGTTGTTGGGATACAGGTCTGTTACACGTTGTCACAAGTATCGTGTAACGTTGTTAGCTTGTAGCTTTTATCGTGTCAAGCGAAATCATTTCAATTGACGGTCTGCTCTCTGTGAATTCCTCTGAATGACTACTTTTTTACTGTTTCCTAGCCGTCCTTACACTCACAGGGTCGGAGGTCGGTCCGAAAATTACCTGCCCCGACCGTCACACCTTTAGACGAGGAGGTACAAACTATAATAATGTTTTTTCCCAAATCCAACAGTATCCATAAAATATCATCCACCATTAACGATAAATTAGCCAGGGCTGCTTTGGAGAAACAATTTTCTCTGAAAAAATTCACAGACAGTTCAACTGCCAGGAAAAATGTTTGATCGTAGCTTAGCCGCTTTCCTCGACGTGCTAACTTTATTAATCGAGATTTGCACGGCGCCATTACCGGCCATCAGCCGAGCGTGTTTCACCAGGTACATGGAGACGCTCGGAATAAGAATTACGCTCGATCCTGCGGGCGACGTTGAGGCATTACTTCCTCCAGAATAAATCAATTACCGCGTTAATGAAGTTGATTAGTGCACCCTATTAAACGTCCATTGGCTCTTAAATCTCTGGCTATGCTTGGGCTCGAATCTACTTAACGCTAGGGCCATTATCGAAGCGACCAATTTGCAATTTTTTCTCGTAGAAATTGATCGATTTACCGTGATACGTTTTTAAAAGTTTTCCACAATTTTATACAAGCAGTATGAACAAATTATTATTGAAATTCTTTTGGTCAGTGTTATTAAATTAATTGATTAGATATTAAATTGAACAAGTGCTAAAAATTTTCAATTAGAAATATTCGTATATTCAAATTTATAAATAATTCTGAATATATAATAATAATTGGATACTAATAATATTGACTGTCAAAGATTTATTAATTATTTATTTATTAATTAGACATTAAATTGAACAAGTGCTAAAAATTTTCAATTAAAAATATTCGTATATTCAAATTTATAAATAATTCTGAATATATAATAATAATTGGATACTAATAATATTGATTGCCAAAGATTCATTAATTATCCTTAAACCTAGGCTACTATCTTTTTATTATGTTAATTTCTTCCTTTCGCAGATGATGTTAATAAAATTTTCAGTATCATCTCGTTTCTTGACGATGCTTCTAGAGTACAAGTGGACTTTGATCGTTTCTGTATATGGCAATAATTATTATTCTCGGCGACTCATCGGTAAACTCGGTTCCGAGTTCCCCTTAAAGGCCACGACCTACTGAATAATTAATTAACTGGACTCCTTTTTCATACATATATCTTCCTATTGACGAATAGACATGGAATAGATGACTTGGATGGATGAGTAAGGGTTGAGGGTTTAGGACGGATGATTCGAAAGGATGAGTGGTGGTTCGGAAGTGTAACTATTTACAGGAGATGGGTCTGGTTATCTTAACCCCTTGACTACTGTGGGCGCTTATAGGCGCTTAAAAATTTTGCGTTTGTAATACTAGGAGCGCCTTTAGGCGTCCGACACAGTTTGACTTTATGACACGGAGGGCGCCTATAGGAGCCACGAAAATTATATCGATATTTATTCTCATAAACCTTAGTTAACCCTTTCGCTTCGAGTGCCACTTATAGGCGGCATCCAAATATACTTTGTATTTTAATATTTATATTTTAATAATTTTGTATTTTAATAATCTTTTATTTTAATAATTTTTTATTTTAATAATTTTGTATTTCAATAATTTTGTACTTTAATAATTTTATCTTTCAATAATTTTGTATTTCAATAATTTCGTACTTTAATAATTTTATCTTTCAATAATTTTGTATTTTAATAATTTTATGTTTCAATAATTTTGTACTTTAATAATGTTATGTTTCAATAATTTTGTATTTCAATAATTTTGTACTTTAATAATTTTATGTTTCAATAATTTTGTATTTCAATAATTTTATATTTTAATAATTTTGTAAGTCTTTTCATATTTAAAATCGTAAATATATTTGTTAGATTAGAGTAATGATTCTTTTATTCAGCACAGTTGTTATTTAAGACTTTGAAAAACGTACACACAGAAACCACGCGCACTGTGCATATTTCTGTCGCGTGTTTCCGTTCAGTGACAGTACTTCGGCGGACTGGACAGCCGAAGTGGAAGGGTTAAAAGGGAAGTTAATGCTAATTTCAGTTTTTTGATTATTGAAATACGTTTTCACAAGAATGCATCCCTACCCAAAAATTCGCCGTTCTCGACGCACGTCATAACACAATCCCTGTCGTATGGTACGATCGGTGCGTAACGAAGTGTGCCGTAGTCAAAGGGTTGATTAAACAAGCGATACCTAACATCTGCTTCGAATTATGTCGAACCTTTTCGATCCCGCTGATCAAACTCTTAGGGACTGCAAAATCTCTCGCGTGGACACAGTATCGAAGAAGATGGCAGACGAAACAGTTCTGGGCCCGTAAGTCGGTTACCCCTTTAGTTATTTATCGGCGCTGTCGGCGTCGATGGCGTCTAGTTTGCGTAGATTATACGTCCCGCTGCGACGCGTCTACGAGATGACGGGAGTGCACTCGGAGCGCGTCTATGAATCTTGCATGGGCCGCATGCGTACACGCATGAAATAGGAAAGCAGCCTCCGTGTTCCCTTCCATCGCGTCGGTACGATGACAAATTGTGGCTGGATGCATGCTAGACGCTCGCTCGAGCCAACGGGGATAAATCAAATTTTACTGTCGCGTTGTAAGAGTGGAATTTTGGGAAATGCAGTACAGAGCCTCTATAGAGGACCGCAAAGTTATCCCATTTATTCTGTTCAGTTTTTAGTTAATAATAATTAATATAATGGTGGTATTGTAAGCTAAAAGGTATCAGCGAGATGTCTACGATCATTCGAGATGTCTCTAAATATTCGATAGTGGCGGTATTGTAAGCTAAGGATATCAGCGAGATATCTACGATCATTTGAGATGTCTCTAAATATTCGATCGCGCAAGATATCTATAAACATTCGATTACGCGAGATATACAGGGTGTTTGGACGAAGTTAGGAGAAAATTGAAGGGGTAATTATTTGGGACATTCTAAGACGAAAATCAAGAGTAACAATTTTGCATTTGACGCTTTGTTTATTAGTTATAAGCAATTAAAGAACAGACTATTTTACGCCTGAGGGTAGGCAAACGGGGCAACACGGTAGGTGACGTCACCGACTACGCAGTGATGCTCAGTCGTAACTATGTACGGAATACGGCTTACCTCTGAACAGCTACAGAAATGCATATATAACTAATAAATAAAAGGCCGAACGCAATATTGTTATTCTTGATTTTCATCGAAGTTTTTAAGTTGAAAAGTTGTTTATACTATTAACTTATACAGGGTGTTCGTAGGAAACTGAGAGACAATTGAAGGGATATCTCTACGCAACATTCTAAAACGAAAATCAAGAGTAACAATTTTGCATTTGACGCTTTGTTTATTAGTTATAAGCAATTAAAGAACGGACTATTTTACGCCTGAGAGTAGGCAAACGGGCAACACAGTAGGTGACGTTGCTGGCTACACAGTGATGCTTAGTCGTAACTATGGGCGGAATACGGCTTACCTCTGAACAGCTACAGAAATGCATACATAAGTAATAAATAAAGGATCGAATGCAATATTATTATTCTTGATTTTCATCCAAGTTTTTAAGTTGAAAAGTTGTTTATACTATTAAATTATACAGGGTGTTCGTAGGAAACTGGGAGACAATTGAAGGGATAGCTCTATGCAACATTCTAAGACGAAAATCAAGAGTAACAATTTTGCGTTTGACGCTTTGTTTATTAGTTATAAGCAATTAAAGAACGGACTATTTTACGCCTGAGAGTAGGCAAACGGGGCAACACAGTAGGTGACGTTGCTGGCTACACAGTGATGCTTAGTCAAAGCTACGTGCATTTCTGTGTGTTACGACTGAGCATCACTGTTCATTCGAAGTACAATAATTTTTGTAGCAAAATGGCCTTTTCAGTTCAAAATGCTTGTTAAAAAAAAAAGAAAAAATCATTTATTAATTAGCATAGAATACAAATTTTATTTATCGTACTATTTCTTATTAATTAATTAATTCCTTCTCTTTGTCCCTTTGGTGTTAAACTTTCGTCCCCCACTGTATGTACTTACCTGTCAATATCCTTCGAAGCGTCAAACGGGAACGTAATTTCCTCCTGTAAATGGTCGACGATGGCAATTTGCCGGAATACGATTATATATAATTCACGAAGAAATTAAATCTCGCTCGTCATTCGCGCTGCTCGCTCGAAAATCGCGGTTAATCCGCATATTAACGACGCTGAATCGCGATCCGATGCGATCCGCGTCTCGCTTCTAATTCGCGGTCGAAGCGTTGAATTTTAGAGCGGCTGCCACTCGTTAAAACGCTATTAACGCGCGCGCGGGTCGACGGAAAAAAATAATCGAGCGATCGCGGCCAGGCGGAAATTTCAATAATTCCGAGGCCGCTTTGTATGCGTGGCTGGGCCACGCTCCCGATGCAACGAGTCGAGCGATCCGCCGCGCATAATTTTCGGGCTATCGGCAGAGAAAAATTATTGTGTTTATGCAAAATAACGACTCGTCCCCCTGTTCGTTATTCGTTATCGCTGGCCGCGCAGACCGCGTATCCAATTCTGTTTGGACAATTCGCGAAACAGTTTTATCATCGATAGTGTCCATCGCAGGCAACTTTTCAATTTTTTTTTTTTTTCTTTTTTTGTGAAACGGTGATGATAGCAAGGCATCGTGGTGCAATGTTGTTCAGATTTTATCGTTGCAATGATTGCGTTACAAATTTATTGACCACCTGATGCATTAATTGGATTATGAGAGAATGCGTGTTTAAAACATACTGGGGATTCATTTTTTGGTTTGAATTTGGAGATGTAGGATTTGTAAGGTTGAAAATTGCAAAATTCTAAGATTAAAAGACTTCTAAGTTTTAAAAGTTTTTAGATTAGAAGACTTTGAGATTACAAAATTTAAGGATTCAAATTCTAACATTTCAAAGACGAGAAATTCAAAAATTTCGAAATTCTAGAGTTCAAACAATCTGAATTTCTAAGCTTTCTAATTATCGGAATCCAAAAATTTCAGAAGTTCAAAATTCGAATTCCCTTAGACTTCACAAAATTAAAAACATATGATGCTATATATTTTTCCTAAAGCACTTATGTCTGTTAATAAAGAATTATTATTATTAAATTCGAAACGTTTCGAAATTCTAGAATTCAAACAATTTGAATTCCTAAACCTTCTAATCACCGGAATCCAAAAATCTCAGAAGTTCAGAATTCTCTTAGACGTCACAAAAGTAAAAACATATGCCGCTATGTATTTTTCCCTCTGATACCAAAGCACTTATGTCCGTTAATAAGGCATTATTATTATTATTATTAAATTCGAAGCGTTTCGAAAATTAGATTCGAACTTCTACCATTACTGACAGGCGTTAGATTTCAAAGCGAATCAAGACTTCCAAGATACAAAGACCGATCGAAACTTCGATACCAAACAAGATTCGATGCAATTCAAATTCTTTTTCTTTTTAAGTGTACCTTTGCTCATGTCAACCTTAAACTAAAGATTTAACATTTTTCGTATCTTATGTTTAGCATAGTATTGAATATTGTTTTGTTTTTATGTAAAGCGTTCCACGTCATGCACACCTTATGATCGGCGTCAAAAGTTGCAAGAACGGAGCATATTCGAATTCTCTTAGTATTGACAAAATTCGAAATACTTCGAAAGTTCGACTCGAAATCCCATCGTTACTCGTTTGCGTCGAATCTGATGCGCCGATTTCGCCGCAGTGGCAAGAACAAACGAGTGGCTGGTCGCAGGTTCGACGAAACCGGCTGCTCGGAAGCCTCCGCAAGGGGTGACTGGCACGAAGCAAGCCCTTCCACCTATCACGTGACGATACGCGTCATTAAAATTCATAAGGCGACTCACCCATTCCCACTTTAGCACCCTACGGACTGAACGAGCCGCGCATCATATATTTATAGGCGCCCTCGAATGCACACATGCATCTCAGACACGTTGCGCGAGCCGGTCGATTTCGCCGCGCACTTGCCCTCGCCCGAATATCCACGGTTTCCATGAAAATTCCGTTTCCCGTTGACACCGCGATGAAACGAATTTGTTTTGAATTATTGCAATCGTATTTCAACAAGATAGTCGACTCGCGAAATTGAACAAACGGTTAACACCTTTTGACTGACACGTTGGTCATACAGGATGTTCGGACGAAGCTGGGAGAAAATTGAAGGAGTTACTCTATGGAACATTCTAAGACGAAAAGCAAGAATAAAAAAATTGCGTTTGACGCTTTGTTTATTAGTTATAATCAAATAAAGAAACGAGCTATTTTACGCCTGAGAGCAGGCAAACGGGGCACACGTAGCCGGTTTCTTTAATTGCTTATAACTAAGAAACAAAGCGTCAAACGCAATATTGTTACTCTTGATTTTCATCTTAGAATGTTGCATAGAATGGCCCCTTCAATTTTCTCAAAGCTTCGTCCGAACACTCTGTATATGACCAGCCACGGTTTCTCCTGTGACGTCATGGTGGTCATTGATGAGTTGAAGAAAAGTTGACAGTGCATTTTGAACATTTCCACTAATTAGAGGATTTTTTGAAGTGAAAGGAGTCCCATTGAATGATTCAAAATTTTAGTTGAACATGGAGTTTTTTCTACATAACCCCTCAACAATTTACTTCCTCAACAGGTGGACCGGGTTAGCTAAAGAAATTGGTTGGTCGCGCGAAACGAAACGCTAATTCGCGTGTTAGCGGCGCAGGATTACGAGCTCGCGCGGAGTCTCGTCGTGAGTCGCGGCGAAATGGCGTAATTCGACGTGGCGAGACCTCGCTCGGCAGATGGCATGCAAAATGCAACTTCTTCCACGGCCGCCAAGAGTCCGCGCTTTTGACTTTCTCATCTTCCGTGGGAGGATATGATTTATTCCGATATCCGACGGACTCAAAGAGCCGCGGTAAGCCACCTTGTTAAAATGGCGGGCGAATGGGAACACGTTAACGTGTTCGGTTCTTTCCGGCGGAGATTTTCGTCGAGGAGATATTTTGAATCACGTGGGAACTGACTGAAGGTAATCGTGGCATGAAAGTGTTAACTCTGGCAATATTAACAGGAGGGCGATTTTTATATCTATATATATTGTAGTATCGTAATTAATTTTAGAGCATAAGATAAAGTAAGGTGTGAACAGCGGGATTTCAGACCTGCTTGGGGAAAACCCTTGGCGACGCGCGAGGCCCTCGGAAAAATGCCCAAATATGGTTATACTTGAGGAATTTTTCCGAGGTACGTGGTGGGAGAAAGGCCAAGGGTTAGCAACAGTTTTCGCTGGTCGAGTAGAGTTGAATCGGACGTTGTACCGAATAGAGTTGAATCGGACGTTGTACCGAATAGAGTTGAATCGGACGTTATACCGAATAGAGTTGAATTAGACGTGACACCGTGTAGAGTTGAGTTAGACGTGACACCGTGTAGAGTTGAATTAGACGTGACACCGTGTAGAGTTGAATTAGACGTGACACCGTGTAGAGTTGAATCGGACGTTATACCGAATAGAGTTGAATTAGACGTGACACCGTGTAGAGTTGAATTAGACGTGATACCGTGTAGAGAGTTGTTAATTAAGTAAATTAAGTAAAATTTGTACATAGTACTGTAATTATATTCCTATAATCAATAAATAAATATTATTATTATTGTAACACTACATATATATACAGTAGTGGACAAAAGTTTAAGACCAAAGAGTCAACGAAATTAAACTCACTAATTTATTAGCATGATGCGAAATTGGTCGAAACGAAAACATCAACAACTAAAAAGATCTGTCCCGTCATGAAAATGAAACTGTCCTCTCGCGAACTCCTGAAGCTTCGAGCAGAGTAGCGCTAGAGTAGAAACTACTTCACCGAAATAGTAATTGCAGCCCGCCGTCCATGAAGAATTTACCTCGTTACAAAACCCAAATATCACGTCCGTCCGCGAGTTGCAGCTCCCGTTAATCTCGTAATATCTCTCCCTTGACGTTAACTGGCCGCGGAGGACGCCATGAATGCGCGGAAATCTGCAAGTTGTATACTTGCCGACGCGTCGAGTCTCCTGGCTATGGGCGAGTGGAACCATTATGGCGGACGTGAAATTGTGGAGTTGAACGGGGACGACCGAATGAATATTTTATTTCATTAAATTAATTTCTATCAATCACGCGGCGACTCGAAGAGCTAGTTACGTGAAACGTGTTAGTTTGCGCGGTATGATCATCTAATTGTTGTGTATACTGTATGACTGAAGAAGGCGGGAGTGGAGAGACAGAATGCGAACGAATCAATCCGGAACGGACGATCGTAGAGTAAAAAGCGAGTAATAAAGAGTGAGTTATATAGAGGGAGTGTGTAAAGAGTGTAATTAAAAGTAGTGTTATCACATTATTATTATCATTATTATTATTACAATTATGTTTGTTATACTAGAAAACGTTATTAGTTATTAGTTATTAGTTATTAGCTATTAGTTATTAGTTATTAGTTATTATTTATTAGTTATTAGTTATTAGCTATTAGTTATTAGTTATTAGTTATTAGTTATTAGTTATTATTTATTAGTTATTAGTTATTAGTTATTAGTTATTAGTTATTAGTTATTAGTTATTAGTTATTAGTTATCAGTTATCAGTTATCAGTTATCAGTTATCAGTTATCAGTTATCAGTTATTCGTTATTCGTTATAGTTATTTCGTTTCTTCGTTATTAGTTATTAGTTTCGTTATTAGTTCGTTATTAGTTCTTAGTTATTAGTTATTCGTTCTTGTTTCTTTTCTTAGTTATTCGTTTTCGTTTTCGTTTATCGTTTATCAGTTATTCAGTTATCAGTTATCAGTTATCAGTTATTCAGTTATTAGTTATTAGTTATTAGTTATTAGTTATTAGTTATTAGTTATTAGTTATTAGTTATTAATTATTAGTTATTAGTTATTTAATCCACCAACAGCCACTAGCCCCTGGTCTGGGCCCTTTTCAGCGAGCACCTAAACTGCCCTGTCGCTGACAAATATGAACACCGCAGCCGTTATGAATTACCATGAAAGTGTGAGCGAGCCAAGTTTAATTTTCTGCCTAGCAGTAGCCACAGCTCGTCGCGTTAAAAATGATGAAACATAAATCGCGGGGCTTAGAAGCTGGCTAATTCATTAGGCAAATTATAATCGCTGGTATCAAAGGGTTGCATGCGCGCGGGCGTATCGCCTTGTTGGTCGCAATCAACAAGGCTCGTATCACGGCGATAAGCATCGTTCTCGTTGCCGCGGCGGCATCCGTGCTAAAACCACCGAAAATCCTATTACGGGTGTCGGCTTGTAATTACGAGGCAGGGCGTCTCGTACGTGCTCCTTCCGCGTGCGTCGCGACGCGCGAAACACGTTCGAGTGGCCGCCATGCGTACGCACGCACGCACGCATGCATCCGACGTAATTTATTCCACGTCGCTCTAGGGCAGCCATACTCGTCCTGTGACTCGCCAAGCTTTTACACGCGGCCTGAGACATTCGCAATTATTATTGCAATATTTCTTAACGCATTGACGATGGGACATTTTTATTAGAACTTTCCTATACGACGGGTGATTTTAATACTTGAACTACCAGAGCAGTTAAAATGGCCAATTGGTGATTATTCATAGTAGCCTTATAAATTCACTGTGGTAAAGCTTCCAAAATTTACTAAGGTTTTCTGAAGAAGGTATTAATAAAGATTTGTTTTCTATGTATTCAATATCTTTTCATGTAATTTTCAGTTTGATCTCTTCCATGCAAATGAATACACTATAATTGTCGGTAGTCCTAGTGTTAAAGGTGCATTAATACTAGAACTACCAGAGCAGTTAAAATGGCCAATTGGTGATTATTCATAGTAGCCTTATAAATTCACTGTGGTAAAGCTTCCAAAATTTACTAAGGTTTTCTGAAGAAGGTATTAATAAAGATTTGTTTTCTATGTATTCAATATCTTTTCATGTAATTTTCAGTTTGATCTCTTCCATGCAAATAAGTACACTTTAATTTTCGATAATTCTAGTGTTAAAAAATGAGAATTCTTGTTCCTTGACGACAACGTCTATATCTAACACTAGAACTACCAAATTAATCAAAATGGCCAATTGGTGATTATCCATAGCAGCCGTATAAACTCACTGTGGTAAAGCTTCCAAAATTTACTATGATTTTTTGAAGAAGGTATTAATAAAGATTTATTTTCTATGCACCCAGTGTTTTTTTATATAATTTTTAATTTGATCTCTTTCATACAAACAAGTACACTTTAATTGTTGGTAGTTCTAGTGTTAATGGTATAGAATTCCTCCAACATGTGTATACAAAAAATGTGAAAAGTATTTTTGTAATTAATATATTTCATTGAAATCTTCAGGAGTTATATGAGGATAATATTACAATTTTTTTCTTGTGCAACTCTTAGAAGGGAAGTTTGGGAACTCAGAAGCTCAGAAAAATATAAAACACCGTGTACAGGTATTTTCTGCTGAATTTCGCTTTCTGTTGAATTTCACCTTCAAGAGATGATTTCATCCCTTAAAGAGAATGCAAAATTATCTAACTATGAAAGTGATATAAGTCAACAATTTGTTCCACAACTCATGTTTTCATCCCTAAATGATTTCGCTTGTTTCGTGTATCGATATAATTGATAACCTAACCCTTTTTAAATATTCAACTTTCTTCGTTCATATAATCACCGTTACAATTAGACGAAATTTCCCATTTGCAAACACACCTTCCGCGCTCTTCGAGTATACTTATACCGTACCATACTTATCCCAAGCACCCGTTTCACCCAGCTCCGCTCCCTAATGGGCTAATGACACAGCTGCACCGTTTATTACCAGCGAACGTCCAAAGGAAATGTTTCGTCGTTCATGCGTCATTACGACAGCGATCAACTTCCTTCGACATTCCAAGCCGAACCTAACGCCATCGCCGCGTAACAGCGACGATTAACCCCGAGATGGAGCCGTGATAACCGATGGAACCGATTACCCAACCACTGGTTCAGAATACGACGGGGGTATTTAATAAACGCGAGAGCGGAGCCGATGGAAAAATTAGAAGTTGCACGGGACCAGAGAGCGGTTAATGGTCGCTGCGGCGGTGATTTAGAGCGCTGATTATTGGCCGCGAAAAGAAGCCCGTAAATCATCGCGGCGTCTCGCGTGCGGTTATTGCGCGCCTCCTGGAATTTCCGCTCGAATTTAAAGGCCGCCGCGTGATCGACGCGACGAACAGAACGATCTTGCCACACACACACACACACACACACACCCTTTGGGATCGTGGCGACTGTTGGTCTATGGGACAGGGATGTAATTGATTGCTAGTTGACACGAATTCGAGTCAATTTTAACACTAGATTTACGGACATTTCTTGTATACGTAGAAGATAAATTATTGATTCTTCTAAGTTTTAGTAAGGGTCTGCTCAGGGATTCCGCGAGAATCTCGCTGTTTCTTTTTCGGAAAACGGAAAACGAATGAATCGTCGCACACGTCTGACGATCGAGCTCGCGTTCCGACGATCGAGCTGACGTCCTGACGATCGAGCTCGCGCCTCGACGATCGAGCTCGCGCGCCACACGTAAAATACGACCCTACATATATCTATCTCTAATATACGTACAGGGTGTTTGGACGAAACTAGGAGAAAAATGAAGGGGTAACTCTATGCAACATTCTAAGACGAAAATCAAGAATAAAAAAATTACGTTTAACGCTTTGTTTATTAGTTATAAGCAATTAAAGAATGGGCTATTTTACGCCTGAGAGCAGGCAAACGGAGCAACACGGTAGGTAACGTCGCTGACTGCACAGTGATGCTCTATTTGCCTACTCTCAGGCGTAAAATAGCCCGTTCTTTAATTGCTTATAACTAATAAACAAAGCGTTAAACGTAATTTTTTTATTCCTTCTTTTCGTCTTAGAATGTCCCAGCTACTCTATCTGGCGCCGTGCGGTGACCTATATACTAGATGTAGCTTGTCCAAGTCTCAACGTGGATCGAAACGCTGGCTGCTCGAATAATCGTATATTCTGGCATCCCTACCTCAAAACACACTTTCACCCCTTCCTTCCCACCCCCCCGTGCAATTACAAGGGCGTTTATTAGCCGCAGCGCGGGAACCGCGTTACGGAATTACCGTTCATAATCCGAGTTTATCGATAAGCGCTCGACCCAGCGGCGGTCAACGGGATTCGTACTCTGTGCGCTGCTGCGAAACGTGACGGTTGCGTGATCGCGTTGCGAAGAAAAAAAAAAAGGAGAGAAAAATGTGGGAAAATTCGGCGTGCGGTCCAAGCCGACCGGATGTTTGGTGAAATATTGAAATTTGTTTCGTATTCGGCCACCGCCACCGGTTTACATTGGCGCGGGCCTGGTTCCGGCCTCGAGTTTTGTTTCCCTTTCTATTCGCGACTGGACGATTCGCGTTAACCCATTACTTGCTGCAATTTCAAAGTACAAAAAAGAATTTAATTAATTGTGTGACGATATTCATACTAACCAACTGAAACTATATTTGCCGTAATTGTTATTGCTTTTGTTTAAATGCAAAAATTAAAGCCGTGCCATTTTTGAGACATGGCGGAATATACTATATTGTGGGAATAGTAAATGAATCGAACAAGGTTTTGTGTAATGGCAATTTAATTATAAGCTTAACGTTAATCTCTCAATGTTTCTCGCACACTCTCAATTCTCACAAAAAGACTGTCTCTCTTTACTCTCGCAAACTCTCAATTCTCACAAAAGACTGTCCTTTTCGTCACGCATCCTTCCTAGATATATCCATCACTCACTCACATTCTCACATACACAGATTTCTCGGCTATTGCCCCTAATACACCGCTCTCATCCTTATTTTCATTCGCACTCTCTTTCACTCACTCTCTCGGTCATTCACCTGTCACTTGTTTATGCCCTAATACACCGCCCTCACTCTTATTTTTATTCGCACTCTCTTTCACTCACTCTCTCGGTCGTTCACCTGTCACTTGTTTATATGTTTCTAACTGCCGTATCGTCCGAACCTTAACGGCTTAACTTCCTACAATATATAATCATTTTATTTCAGCCTTTCGTCCTTGAAATAGACTTTCGTTTACATCTTTAGTTACATTGTTTTCAATTATTGCGCTTAATATTGACCTGCTTCTAATAAACCTTACCACTATCCCACTTTACTTTGTACTGTCTCCTAGTCTGCAAGTTACAACTAAGTGGAATGTTTTGAAAAGAAAAATTAAAATTATATATTCTTCTTCTACTTCTTCTTCTTTTTTTTTTTTTTTTGTCGCATCGACATCGAGTTCCCAAGACTTGATTTTATGCCATAATTTTGTGTCTTTGACGAATTTCAGGATGTTTTGATGGGTTGATTGTTTTCTAGAAAATAATACAAAAAAAACAATATCCATTGGCGGATAATGGGTTAATGTTCTGCTGTATCGATTCCGTCGTTGTGTTTTTTCGCCAGGATCGAAACGATGTTTTTCCCTATATTCACCCTCTGTTTATTTCGCGTTCGTGGTAACGATTTGATGGAGTCGTTGGCCGGGTCAAAGCGACCCGTTTCAATTTAAACGATTTAATGGTGTGTTTCAAAAATACGGAGGCTGTTTTCTGGTGGCTCGTTTCGAATGACGAAAAACACATTTTTCGATCGAACTGTTTAGCAAAAACAGAGACGCGTACGAGTTGCTGATACGATCTTTTTTCGGCGTTCCTTTAAAACAAACATTGCGTTTGGCAGCGTACAGTGAGCCATGAGATTGATCAAACCATTTGGTCCCTGTTTTATTCGAATCCAACCTCGATGCTTATCGTTTCGTTGTTTAACAACTTATATATATATATAGGAAAATTGTATAAAATGCTTTTAGTCGAACGAAAGATGGAATTCAGGTGTGAAACAATAAAAATGAAGTGATTAAAATATTAATAAATGTATATTTAAAACAATTTAACAATAACAACTTAAACGATTTTACAACTTAGCAACTTCAACACTCCTTCTACAACACTCGTTCACAATCAAAACCTTTCTTCCACGTTAGTCAAACACTTTGTGCCTTCACCGTCCAATACTTTCTGCCTTGACCGTCCAATACTTTCTGCCTCGCGCTCGTATTTTCCCCGTCATATATTCTTCCAAATACTCGTTTCCTTTCATTCTAATTGTTAACCTTTCTCACTCGATGCATTCGGTCACGACCACCCACAATTTCTCAGTTGCACTGTTTTCTCAAGTTCTCATCTTTCACGCCTTAGAAACATTCGAGCCCAAACATTCTGCGTTCACACGACAGTCGCCCAACTCAAGTACTCTGCAGACTTTCCAAAACTAGCATCCACTCGAACGCATTCCTACATGTATTACGAATAAAACTTGGTCTGTAATGACCTTTCATAGATATTAGTGATCTAATTCTCTTATCAATTCACGAATTATGAATTTCAATAGAAAGTGTAGCGGGGAGAAGTGTTTGATCA
>JAOPTO010000944.1:183700-213295 GCA_033822845.1 Tetrapedia diversipes | reverse complement strand
ACTCTCTTTTATTCATAGGAATCATTTTGAATTAGTAAAGCAAACGCTGTATAGTAGTCACGACGGTCATAGCCGTCATTTGCTCTGGGAAGAGAAAAAAAATGACACGATGAGCAAATGACGGTTACAGCCGTCGAGAGTTTCTTTTGGAAAAACTGTAGCCAAATGTGATAATTTTCACTTCCAAACATACAACTTACACTTGATTCCATCTGGCAGTCATGAACAATTGAAAAAAAAAATGTGTTTCTGATCACGATTATCAAATTAAAAGCGTGCGGCAACGGGATAAGTGATAGATTTAGTGAATAAAACTTGGTCTGCAATGATCCTTCATAGATATTAGTGATCTAATTCTCTTATCAATTCACGAATTATGAATTTCAATAGAAAGTGTAGCGGGGAAGAAGTGTTTGATCAATCTCGCAGCGTAATGGAACCGCCAGTCAGAGATTGTTCTGGGAATCAAGGGAACGCGAATGAAAATGAGAAATGTATAAAGCGACAGCAGCTTCTGCCGGATAGACGTAAGAAACGGGCCGAGGAAGACGTCGGATAAAGAGGTAAATATATTTTTCTTAGATGCGATCTCGAGTAATTATTCAGCGCTGCCGTCGAGAAAGGATCCCCGCCCCCGTCCATCCCTTTCTTCATCCGCCGCCATCTTTTTGTTCCAACGACGGTTGTTATTGCTCGAGAGGATATTTCCAACGCGATCCTTCGTCCCTGCCGCTTCTTCGTGGCCCTTCTTGCTCTATTCCCGCTTTCGTCAAGAGTTTCAGAGGGGGATCTGTTGTTGAAGCAGAAAGAACCGACCGGAGTGCTGGGAGTTTGAATTCGAAGATGAATTCAATCTCTAGGCGATTAACGACCGCTCACGGTCGGTAACTTAATTAGCTGTTTGCTAGGCGAGCTGAAATTTTCGTGATTCGCACTTTAGAACTGAGGATGTGGCAGAACGTGGAGAATTTATTTATTTGTAACAATCTTTTTACTCGAATCCAAAATGAAATTCCATAATCCTTCATAACCAATCGAAGGTTAACCCTTTGACTGCCACGCCGAAATCACATGTTTCGCTCAGGATGCCACGAGAGTACACAACGCTAGATGCAATATTTTTTATAGAAATCAATCTTTTATTTTCCGTATTCTACTAAAATTTTTGATTATTCGATGGGACTCCTTTCATTTCAAAAAATCCTCTAATTAGTGGTAACGTTCAAAATGCACTAACTGTCAACTTTTATTTAACTCACCAATGACCACCATGACGTCACAGGAGAAACCATGGCTGGTCACATACAGGATGTTCGGACGAAGCTTGGAGAAAATTGGAGGGGTGACTCTATGCAACATTCTAAGACGAAAATCAAGAGTAACAATATCGCGTTTGATGCTTTGTTTATTAGTTATAAGCAACTAAAGAAACGGGCTACGTGTACCCAGTTTGCCTACTCTCAGGCGTAAAATATCTCGTTTCTTTATTTGCTTATAACTAATAAACAAAGCATCAAACGCAATTTTTTTATTCTTGCTTTTCGTCTTAGAATGTTGCGTAGAGTTACCCCTTCAATTTTCTCCAAGCTTTAATTTCGTTTTTTCACTCACAGTAATTACCTTACAATACAAATCATAAAATTATTGATAACTGGATAGAGTGTCATTTAAAAATTCGGAACTGTCCCACGTTTAAACGATGAAATTCCTGCTGTATGTTTAAGTAACAAAATTAGAGATAATTTAATGCAGCAGCGTTGAAAAATATTGCCGCGCATGTTAGATTTCTATTCTGCATTTAGATTAAAAAATTGTAAATGATCGCAGAATCGATACAACATTATTCGACGGTACCTTTAATTTTACATATCGTATAAGAGGGAAATTTCACAGAGAAACTTTTATACTCTCGTTGCTAATTAAAATATGGTAATTTGATCGTTTGTTTCTGCATTCGCTGTGATAATATTAACAACAAATTGCGAGTAATAACCGTTTAATTATAATAAACTTGTTGCAGATCGGAACAGCTTGTAAACAAATTATTAACAGTAATTATTGGAGATTACTGTAATACAGCGTTTAATAATAATATTACTATTCATTGGGTGCATTCATTATAAGACTAGTAAGCTATGAAATTAATTACATCGATAGTTTATATTTTATGTACACACCTACGTATAATACATTATCAAAGAGTTCCAATTAATACTTCGTTTCACTCACGCATTTCAACTACAGAGTCATTTGTAACTCAATGATTCTGATTAAGGACTAACCTTCGTTGCTACTTATAAAATAATTAATACCAACTCTTTGCCTTGCAATCAATAGCCACGTTTGACTCTTATTAATGACCATGAGGAAGATTTTTTACAATTAACCTGAAGAATCACACACTCTTAGGCTCCACAGAAGACCTCTCACTTTTTGGAAAAAGCAGGTCGACTCATTTTTATCTCCATATCGAAGATTAGGTCCACCTTTTTGGTATAATAATCACTTTACTTTATTCAGTATAAGATGACCATTATTTGTTATGCATGTGTGCTTTTAGAATTGAATGCAGTGTGCCACAAATGTGTCTTATCAAGCATTTCTTATAAAAAACTAAGATAATTAATCAGAAAACTAGATACTATTACTCTGAGCCAAACAGTTTCATTTAAATTTCTTATTGCTACAGTTTATTGTATTTCTTCTTTACTTTAGTCTTTTGCGTTTACAATAAAATTCTGTAACACACACATATTTTTGGATGGTCGCCGGAAATATATAGTAGTGGACAAAAGTTTAAGACGACAAGACAATGTAAGACACAATTTTATGGTATGCAAATATATACATATATTTATTTATTTATACGGGAAGAATCCATTAGTTTACAAATTAATTAATATAATATGTGGTAATCATAAAAGATTTAGTAATTGGGCTTGAAAAATTGGTAAAGAAACATTAAAAAAATCAGTTGAAGAACTATATTGATTTGCCATGGTAGTATTCTAATATTGTTCATATACTTATTTTTATCATCATTATGGTAGAATACTATTTATGAATTAGCATAGAATACGAATTCCACTTATGGTGTTATTTTTTATTAATTAATAAATTTGTTTTCTTTCACCCTTTGGTCTTAAATTTTTGTCCGCTACTGTACCCCTAACAAACACGTGTTCCTAACCTCTCTAACACACTTTCGACAAGGGAGCGAGAGGGGGATGGGCGTTAAAATTTTCCGGCGGTTCGCGGAGCCATTGAATAAACGATCACCGACGAACTTTATTCAGGTATTCAGAGTCCGTTATAACTCCCCCGTATCCTGGCCCGGTAATCCCCTCCGCGCGAGCATGCACGGAACAACGGGCCCGACCCGCTCATAAATTAACGCTCTCCTAGGCGAGCGCGCGCGTGGTTGTAACACAATTTCTGCAAAATAGCCACAATAGGAATCCCGATATAAATAACTTATCACCCGGATGAATGCGCCTCTCTAGCCTCTCCGCATCCGCGAGCTCTTTCGACCGTCTACCGGTAATCCCTGCTGCGGTTACGCGCTCGAGACGGCTACCCTCTTTTCCTCCACCTCTATCTCTTTCTCTCCCCCCCCTCTCTCTCCCTCGTCCGCTCTTTTTCTCTCTCTCTCTCTCTCTCTCTCTCTCTCTCTCTCTCTGTATGTGTGTGTGTCTTTCTCACTCTTCCTCTCGTTCTCTATCTTTCTGTCTCTCTATCTCACTCTCTCTCTGTCTCTCTCCCCCTCACCCTTACCCTTCCCCTATCTCTCCCCCTCCCGCCCCCCACTCTCATTCACCTTTTCTTTCCCTCTCCCCCACCCCTCTCTCTCACTCTTTCACTGTCTTTCTCACCCTCTCTCACTCTCACCCTCCCTCTGTCTCTCCCCTCCCCTCACTCTTTCACTGTCTTTCTCTCCCTTTCCTTCTCCCTCCTTCATCCTTTCTTCCCCCCCTCTCCCCCTTCCTCTAACTTCTCTCTCTCCCCCAGTATCTCTTCATCTCTCTCTCCCTCTCCTCACTCCCTCTCTTCCAGTCTCTCTTCACCTCTATCTCCCTTTCCTTCTCACTCCCTCTCTCCCTCTGTCTTTCTCTCTCTCTCTCTCTCTGTCTCTCTCTCTGTCTTCTATAAATTAGCGTTTCCACCCGAAATTTTCCAACCGCGATCGTCCTTCGCCCGTGCTCGGTTGGATCACCGATAGAATCGCCCCGCCGCGTTTCTCGGACAGAAGCTTGTCTGGTTGCCTAAACCCTGTCGAGTTCAGGACGAAACGGATTTGTTGGTGTTTTATCAGGACCGGTGGCTCGGAATGAAGGGAAACACGCTTACAGTTTTTAAGTTCTCATGTACAGTAGCGGACAAAAGTTTAAGGCCAGAGCCACCAAAGATAAACAAATTAATTTATATAAAACGACACGATGAAAAAAATTCATATTCTATGCTAATCAATAAATAGTGTTCTAACGTAATAACAACAACAATTAATATATAGACAATATTTATTTTACATTGTCCTCTCGTCTTAAACTTTTGTTACACTGTGTAACACACTAGTATATTTAACCCTTTGCATTCGAGAAGTGATTGTTAGTCGTCTAATGGTACTAACTTCAAAAATTGTCAAATACTTACTAAAATTCGCCTATATTAAACGTCATTTAGTTTAGCTATATTTAGTATAGCTATATGACTATTTAACCTCTGAATCTGCATAACAAAGTTAGTCATCTAATGACAGTAATTACAAAAATTTTCAAATTCGGAATGTTAAATGTCAATTAGGTTAGTTAAGTAATATACTAAAATTTACATATATGACTACTTAACCTCTGAATCCGACTAATAAAGTTAGTCGTCTAATGACAGTAATTACAAAAATTTTCAAATTCGGAATACCCACTAAGATTCACCTATATCAAAAATGTCAATTAGGTTAGTTAAGTAATATACTAAAATTTACTTATGTGAATATTTAACCTCTGAATCTAACTAATAAAGTTAGTCGTCTAATGACAGTAATTACAAAAATTTTCAAATTCGGAATATCCACTAAGAATATTCACCTATATTAAATGTCAATTAGATTAGTTAAGTAATATACTAAAATTTACTTATGTGAATATTTAACCTCTGAATCCTACTGATAAAGTTAGTCGTCTAATGACAGTAATTACAAAAATTTTCAAATTCGGAATATCCACTAAGAATATTCACCTATATTAAATGTCAATTAGATTAGTTAAGTAATATACTAAAATTTACTTATGTGAATATTTAACCTCTGAATCCTACTAATAAAGTTAGTCGTCTAATGACAGTAATTACAAAAATTTTCAAATTCGGAATACCCACTAAGATTCACCTATATCAAAAATGTCAATTAGGTTAGTTAAGTAATATACTAAAATTTACATATATGACTACTTAACCTCTGAATCCGACTAATAAAGTTAGTCGTCTAATGACAGTAATTACAAAAATTTTCAAATTCGGAATACCCACTAAGATTCACCTATATCAAAAATGTCAATTAGGTTAGTTAAGTAATATACTAAAATTTACTTATGTGAATATTTAACCTCTGAATCTAACTAATAAACAAACTAGTTGAAGTCTGAAAATTTACGAAATTGTCATTTGCTGACTAACAGTCACCTCTCGAGCGCAAAGGGTTAAAACTTCATTCATTTTCCCATCTTTCCTTTTCTCTGTAACCTATCCCATAATATAATTCCGAAACGTTAAAAATCTCGTTTTGCTCGTAACATCATTCACCAGGTTTCATCATTCAGACGGCGTTACCACTAATGAAACCGTAAGACGTTTCCGTTTTTCCCGTTTTCTCCAGTTTCTCGCTTACGTTCGACGCGAGGACGTAGACGGGATGAAAGATGGGCGGTTCGAGGGGGGGGGGGAGAAGGAAGGGCGTGGGGGTTATGTAATTTATTACCAGTCCACACAAAGGTATGTTCAGGGTGTATTTACGATCTCAACGAGTCCCTTTCGAATAGAGACGGGGACGGGTGGATTCATCTGCATGCGGTATGCGGCCGGTTGCAATTTTAACCAGCTGAATTACCGCGAGCGTCTTCTTCCAGCCCCCGGGGGCTGCTTTCACTGCGTTTTCCGGTCGGTCGACCGACGAACCGCCTTCAGACGCGACGAGACGAAGCTACCACCCTCTTACGGGTTAAGGGAGGCCGGGGTCAATGGTAATGAGGTGGGTGTGTGTGGTTTAACGCTAGATTGCCGAAGTGAATCGATTTTGACTCAACTATCGATTGTCAAGTTCAAATGTCACGCGAAAGAAGCAGAAGCAATGGAGTTTGTGGTAAATGTAATGAAAGAATCTATGAAAATTGTATTTTAACACATTGTAAGCCGGTGGCATCTGAGACATTTAAAATCTGAGCGCCGGGACCGTATCGATCGCCTAAAGCCTGGGCGCCGGCATGATTCGCTTGTTGATGACTACTGAGTAGGTGAAGACAATATTTAAAATTTTATATATTATTTTTAAAACACTGAATTTGGTTTGCATATTAGTTATATGCAATTTAACGATAACGAAGAATAGAAGCAAAATAAAAAGTCGCCAAACAAAAGAATTTTGTATTATCGCAGAAGCACTGAAGCGACAGACTTCGAAACCCGCATTTTCGCGGGGTCGGCGTACAATGTGTTAAAAACAGAATATACATGTTGTAGGCAATTTACAGATCAATAGGGCCTTTGTATAGGGCAGAGCGGCAGAGAATAACAAATGCCGATTGCCATTGCTTTCTTTAGGCGACCGCGGATCAAACTTCGAGGTGTCGCCGTGTTATTTTTTCGGGGCCGCGTTATCTTCCGGCGCCGCTTTAACCCTTTGACTGCTAAAGGCGTATATATACGTCTTCATAAGTCATGAAGTTAATAGCACAGCTAATTTTGGTTGCTGATAAGCCGGCTACAGCTGGCAGGAGCAGCACTTTTAGGAGTACCAGTATCTGGATTTATTAGAGGGCTCTACCCCCACCCCTCTTCCATCTCATTCCAACGGAACTGATACTCCTCACACTATCATCGTTAATAAATTATAAAAAAAAAAAACAATTAGAGTTAGTTCATAGTTCAGAGTTCAGAGTTCGTTATAAGATATAGTTCACAGTGCGTTATTAGAAGTCGTTATTAACTTGTAGTTTATGTAAAAATCCATCGGCCAATAAATAATTCCTACAATGTAAACATGGGAACAGAAGTTTAAGGCGACAGAACAGTGCAAAACATAGTTTTATAGTATGCAAATATTGTTCATATATTTATTTTTATCGTCATTACGGTAGAACACTATTTATGAATTAGCATAGAATACGTAGTTTATTTATACTGTTATTTCTTGCTAATTAATTTATTTGTTCTCCTCTACTCTTTGGTATTAAACTTTTGTCCACTACTGTACCTTATTTCCCGATTTCACGTTCGACTGATCGCGAGCTATCCAGCAACACAATACTCTTCTATTTCAAACGAACTGCTGGTGATGTAACACGACGTCATCCGTCGAGAGAGCGTTAATCGCTCGAGTACACGTTCCACCCGCGCGAAGTGCAGCTTTGTACTCTGGGGACCGCGACATAATGCACGGGCGGAGGCAAAAAGGCGACGAGTCGAAAAAGAGGCGGCCATGAATGCGCGAAAACTCGTCATTAGAATGGCGGCCGGTGTTCAACGCCTCTTAACGCGGCTCATAAATTTTTCCCGCGGAAGTTGGCGGCTCTGATGGCTAGTTTGCAATTCCGCGGACGATCGCTGGAAGATAGTTATGCCACGAGGGAGAAGAAGTAGAAGAAGAAGAAGTTGAAGAAGAGGAGGCTTCGGGAAACGAGTGAAACTGGAAGAAGGGGGGCTCGAAAATAGGCTCAATAACAACGAAAAGGGAGGAAGTTAGTAGGAGAATAATATTGTTTTTAATTAAGACAACGCTACCTACTCATCCTCCACAAATCAAACTCCATTAGACGTCCCAAAATCTTTTCTTCGATAACCGATGATTTCACTCTCACGAATCATCTCTGATTATCCTTATCCTTAACACCTCATCCCTTACTGAACATTAACCCAAGATAACCCCTACCTCTCTATTTTAACCCTTTGACTGCGGAAGACTCTGAGCCGAAACGCTTCGCGTCGACGGCGTGCAGCCGGCACTAACTGTCGCTGGGGACTGAATACTTTTTCACGCAATCTGAATCTGTTCGGCGGTGTATTCAATTGTAATATTGTACAGAATCAAATTACTGTTACTTTATCCACTTCAAAATTAATATTTTTCAATTTTTTAAATATTTTTTATCTTCAATATACATTATTTATTCGTCAAGGGTAAAGTTTAAAAACGCCATAATTTGATAATTATAATGTATTATAAAATATATAAAATGAAATGTACAAAACGAACTCCAAACCATACATAACTTTTGTTAAATGGCAGATGAACAGATGAAACGAATTTAAGATATAGGGAAAACTGACGAAATAAACGAGATTTTTCTTGTTGATAAGCAACAAGGTATGTTGTTTCTGAGTGTTACACGGATATGATAAAATAATTTCTTGAGAAATTCAGTAAGACAGCAGTAAATGATCAAAACCGTCGCCGAGCGCACATGTGCGCCCATAGTCTATATCGACGGCTTGTGCTGGGCGTATATATGCGCCCGTAGCAGTCAAAGGGTTAAGTTTATAAAAGCCACGAATTCTCCCCTGGAAAAAAAGAACAGTTTGACGGGTTTTATTAGCGAAAGACACAGCTTGTGGTCTGCTGAACAACAATTGCATTGTATGCCATGCATCCCTGCTCTATGCCGCTATACCATGCATCTCTATTACGTTCTTTAAATTAACCCTTTCGCTGCTACGAGTGACTATATGTAGGAATGTGATCGAGTGGATGCGAGTTTAGGAAAATGTGAAGAGTGATTGAGTCGAGCGATAGCTGTTAAGGATCGATATTTATTGTCTGTATTATAAAAACGAACTCTGGTTTATTACCACGGGGTCAGAACCTGACCATTGCATATCCCCTGGGTCAGAACCTAACCAACCCGGGTGACCACCCTCTTCTACCAGTAATTTCCCTTTCTCAAACTTTCCCCCTACACCTTACAATTGTCCACTTCCCTCTTCCACTTCCTACTTTCCAAGCCCTTAAATTCCTGTTACGTTCGTTAAATTAATCACTGTCTGTCGATGCAGACAGGTCGCAGAACAAATAACGTAAGACGGTCAAGACAATCCTTGGCCCAGCCTACGTGACTTTTCCCATGTGAACCCCCATCAGACTTTTCTTTGTCATCAGAAGATGTAAAAGACCCATCGAAAATTCAATAATTGGTGTCCAAGAGTTACCTTGTCTGTAATTTCGATCTATACAATAAAAACTTCAGTCAAGTGCCGAGGGAGTGTTAAGTGTATTCAACTGTTGTTTCCAATCTTCCCTCCAGCAAAGCAGAACTGACCCAATTCGTGATTGATAGCGCTTTTATTTCGCATCATTCGAAATAAACGAGTTTACTCGTGAAAAATCAGTAACGTTTGAATAGGAAGACACGAGTTAACTCGTGACCGGTCAACAATCTATTAAGTAACAAAAGTTTGCTTTACGTCAAAAGGTTTGATTTCTAGGAACTATTCCGATTTGATAGCTTTTTACCTTTTACAACGAATACTGTGCGCCTTCAAAGTCTTCGACCCACTTTTTAAACGGCCTGTAGGTACGGTTGAACCGCATTGCAGAATTACTCGGTCGGTTTCCCTGGCCAGAGAGCATAAAACAACGCGGACGCCGGCTGCTGGCCGCGGGGCAAATTTATGACGCGCTTATACGCCGAAATAGAAACGCGGCTCGCGAGTTCCGCCATAGATTCGCGCGGCCCGAACGCAGCGCGCCATTGCTACGGGGAAATCCTTCGAAATATTCGGCCGGAAACCGCTTATTTCGCTGCTTTGAACCTTGTTGCTGGTCGATCGTTGCTCAGAACGATGAACGAAACCATCGTTAATTTGTTAGTACTAGCGATACCTATATTTATATAATAGGTACCTGTATTTATATAATAGGTATCTATATTTATATAATACGTACCTACATTTATATAATAGGTATCTATATTTATATAATAGATACGTATATTTATATAATAGATACCTATATTTATATAATAAGTACCTATATTTTTATAATAGGTATCTATATTTATATAATAGATACGTATATTTGTATAATACGTACCTACATTTATATAATAGATACCTATGTTTATATAATAGGTACCTATATTTTTATAATAGGTATCTATATTTATATAATAGATACGTATATTTATATAATAGTACCGTACCTACATTTATATATAGGTAATAGATACGTATATTAATATAATAGGTACCTATATTTTTATAATAGGTATCTATATTTATATAATAGATACGTATATTTGTATAATACGTACCTACATTTATATAATAGATACCTATGTTTATATAATAGGTACCTATATTTTTATAATAGGTATCTATATTTATATAATAGATACGTATATTTATATAATACGTACCTATATTTATGTAATAGATATCTATATTTATATAATAGATACCTATATTTATATAATACGTACCTATATTTACATAATTGGTAACTATATTTATATAATAGATACCTATATTTATATAATACGTACCTATACTTATGTAATTGGTAACTATATTTATATAATAAATACCTATTTATTTTCAGTACACGTGTACAGATGTAATTAATATATTCATACTAAAGTACATGTACTGTTTAACACATGGTAACACGGGTACTTAAATACACGAATTGTCGTGTATTAAAATACACTCCACCCTCGTGTAACAAAGTAGTTACGTTGTAGAAAAATGTTGTTTTATATGGCACCGTGTTATAAGGTCACTAATTCTGAGAACAAGAAACAAAAGTATATTTAAAAAAATCAATCACTGAGAAATGCAACGATTTAACAAGGAGAACTTGAAATCTCGTTACTCTACAGAGATCTTCGTCAAAAAAAATTTATTCAATGTGCGAAAAACTATTATTGATCATTTCAATATTAATCCCCCATTACCACGCCTATTTTAATTTTCAGCTACTATTTAAAAAATTGAAAAAATTGTGAAATATAGTTTAGATATCGTAGAATATATTTTGGTGATAAAAAATTAATAAAGAAAGAAATTTCTCGTTACAGCCTGGAAATACCTTCCTCTAGTTAACTTCTGGGTCTGTTTCGATCTAAATCGACAACCAAGAGTTAGATTCAAGTCAATATATCCTCAAATTTGGAAGCAACCCTAAATTTTTTGCGAATAAGCACTTACATATATTTGCACGAGTATTCTCAAATACCAAAAATTATTCTGTCATTCGTTTCGTTTTTGACGTTAAGTCAAAATTTTGAAAAAATTAACCCTCGCTCAAGGTTCCTTTCGGAAAATTTATAAAACTCGAGCAGCTTAGTCTTCAGTCGCGGCACAATTTGGCAGAATTTCACGACGGCCGCTTGCCATACACGGCCATGTATATTAATTACTACATTTACAAGTTCGCCGCAGCGGCAGTAACTTTGAATTGTTTATGCCGCGGTAATTTCGTCCGACACACGGGTCCCCGTTTGCGCAAATGCCGCTTCCGTTTGGGCAACTCCAATCCACCTGAGCTAGTCGAAACCGTCCCGTTGCGTTGCTGTAGCCCGCTCGTACTTAACACGTTCTGATTGTATCTTATCTATGGAAACTACTGTCAGGGAAAGAAGGTGTGTACACTGTAACTTTGTTGCACGTGTTGAAGCATGAAATAGAATAAAATGGAATACAGAAATAAAATAAAATAAAATAAATAAAGTTGAAAGTAACTTTATTGGTACAGTAGCGGACAAAAGTTTAGGATAATGCAAAATATAATTTTATGGTATGCAATTACTGTTCACATATTTATTTTTATCCTTCATATATTATACTGTCAGGGAAAGAAGGTATGTACACTGTAACTTTGTTGCACGTGTTGAAGCATGAAATAAAATAAAATGGAATACAGAAATAAAATAAAATAAAATAAATAAAGTTGAAAGTAACTTTATTGGTACAGTAGCGGACAAAAGTTTAGGATAATGCAAAATATAATTTTATGGTATGCAATTACTGTTCACATATTTATTTTTATCTTTCATGTATTATACTGTCAGGGAAAAGAGGTGTGTACGCTGTAACTTTGTTGCACGTGTTGAAGCATGAAATAGAATAAAATGGAATACAGAAATAAAATAAAATAGATGAAGTCGAAAGTAACTTTATTCGTACAGTAGCAGACAAAAGTTTAAGACGACAGGATAATGCAAAGTATAATTTTATGGTATGCAATTACTGTTCACATATTTATTTTTATCTTTCATGTATTATACTGTCAGGGAAAAGAGGTGTGAACACTGTAACTTTGTTGCACGTGTTGAAGCATGAAATAGAATAAAATGGAATACAGGAATAAAATAAAATAGATAAAGTCGAAAGTAACTCTATTGGTACAGTAGCAGACAAAAGTTTAGGACGACAGGATAATGCAAAGTATAATTTTATGGTATGCAATTACTGTTCACATATTTATTTTTATCTTTCATGTATTATACTGTCAGGGAAAAGAGGTGTGAACACTGTAACTTTGTTGCACGTGTTGAAGCATGAAATAGAATAAAATGGAATACAGGAATAAAATAAAATAGATAAAGTCGAAAGTAACTCTATTGGTACAGTAGCAGACAAAAGTTTAGGACAATGCAACACATAGTTTTGTGGTATGCAAATATTGTTCATATACTTATTTTTATCGTTATTATGGTAGAACACTATTTATTGATTAGCATAAAATATGGATTTTATTTATTCTGTTATTTCTTATTAATTAATTTATTTGTTTTCTTTGACCATTTGGTCTTAAACTTTTGTCCACTACTGTACATATGAAGCGTTTATTTTGAAAGTGATGTACAGTAACGGACAAAAGTTTAAGATGACTGAATAATGTAAAACATAGTTTTATGATATGCAAATATTGTTTATATACTTATTTTTATTGTTATTATGGTAGAACGCTATTTATTGATTAGCATAGGATATGATTTTTATTTATCATGCTATTTTTTATTAGTTAACCCTTATGGCTCCAAGTGCGCCTCTCAAGCACAAAATATAATTAATAATATAAATATTGTAATCAAAATTTTATTATTTCAGAAATGAAAGAAGTTTGTTTTGAATGACTTTAATATTATTATTTACACGTGTAAATTTTATTTATCATGCTATTTTTTATTAATTAATTAATTTGTTCTCTTCGACAACTTTGGTCTTAAACTTTTGTCCACTACTGTATTTACAACAAACTAAAAGATAATACTTCAGGCATATTTGTCACAAAATTTAAATATGATACTTACGCATCTGACGCGAACCGCAATCGCTTATATACAGGGTTTTCGGACGAAGCTAGGAGAAAATTGAAGGGGTAACTCTATGGAGCATTCTAAGACGAAAAGCAAGAATAAAAAAATTGCGTATGACGTTTTGTTTATTAGTTATAAGCAACTAAAGAAACGGGCAACGCGTGCCCCGTTTGCCTGCTCTCAGGCGTAGAATAGCCCGTTTCTTTAATTGCTTATAACTAATAAACAAAGCGTCAAACGCAATATTGTTACTCTTGATTTTCGTCTTAAAATGTTGCATAGAGTTACCTCTTCAATTTTCTCCTAGCTTCGTCCGAACACCCTGTATAAGCGTTGACGATTGCGTCTCGATGCATTAGGTATATGTCCCACATGACTTAAACAAAAAGTCTTCAAAAAACGGTCCGGCACGAAACGTGTTAAAAAATGTGACCTAATTAATACCTACAGGATTAATTTAGCGAATTACACCAGGTACTGTTAGTATACTCGCGTACACGACACGAAGGCTAGATAGCAAAGCTGGTGGCGTCGATGTCGTCTAATCGTTTCCAAGTCGATATTGCACGCGACCAGCAGAACTATGGGAGGCCAGGAACGTTCAGACAGCGATAGAAACGAAGGGAGTGGGAGGTGGACGTATGCATCCCTGGGGATGCGAGGCGAGCAGTCGCGATGGCTCCCGGTTGCATTTGGGAAGCTGATACGAACGTGATCGCGATTCCGGCCTTGAGAAACGACGCGGACGTGAAGCGCAGGAAGGGAAGGGCAGGGTGTGCAGGAGAAAGTTTGGACAAAAATATGATTGCAAATTATAACCCTTTAAGCACCTAGTATTATAATCATCGATTTTCCTTTGGTCAAATCAAATTGTTGAACAATTGGTCCGTCAATAGTGTGGTTACTTAAAATTATCGAGTAGATCCATGAAATTTTTAACAGATTAACTGTCACATAAGCTTTCCGTTTTCTTTGTTAACGAGTTTAACGCGAAACGCAATCGTTCACGTCCAACGCGTGCAGGAGATTCCACCTTTACATAGTGAATCACGGCTGAAACAAAGACAAGCCAACAGGAGGAAGAGGAGGAGATGCTCGCAACAGGCCATCAAAGCCAGAAGCGAGCCGCGCGGAGGTGGACGGTCGTTAAAGACCAAAGTTTCGGTCCGGGACAATCCGTCGTCCGAGAGTGGCCCAGCTCGCAGCTAGGTAACGGAGACGTGACCATGCGAGAGGAACCTCGCCAGGATTCCATTGTGGATATCCGTTGTCCCCGTGTTTGCGAACTACCGAGCGCGCCAGTCTCACGGACCTCTGGACGAGAATCGATAGGGAAGCGCAACTGTTCCCGAAACGTTAAGTAAGTTCGGCCACGTTCTGGTCTTGGGGCTGTCGTCCCCCTCTGTGGCGGGGCTGAAAGATAGAGAGGGACAGGTGTACCGGCGTTCTTTGTCGGATATGTTGTTGTCTTTCACAACAACAACGGTTCAATGATGGAAGTGTTGGAATGGTATAAGTTGAAGCAAGGAAAAAAATTGATACTGATGCGGCAGAGTCAATATAATCCATTTCCCTGTAGTAGGCCACCGTAGAGATTTAGTAGGTAAAAATCCTACATAACTTCGTCACCCCCCCCCCCCCCCCGTCCCGCCACCCAGGGTGACCGGGTATCTTTCCGAAGATTTCCTCCACGTAAAAAAAAAGAGGAAAGAGTCAATCTAATTGAAAGAATTTTCGCACCTCAACAGTCACTCTTTATACTTGTAGGTACATACAGTGGCTCCAAAAGTATTCGTACACTGTATTATAAGAAAATTCATCTGCTTCTGAAATTCTGATTTCAATGAAACTTTATGCGTGTACAGAGCATGGTGTGTCCTGCATGGAGCAATTTTTTGGCGGTAAAATATCTTTTAAGGGGGCTGATAACGAATCTCAAAATTTCAGCGATTTTTCACGCTTTGAATACAAGCTTCTCTATGTTTTTTTTTATGACAGGGCGATAAAGTGTTAAAAATTAAACATTTTCTATTTGAAAGGTTTTGCTTCATCAGGTACCATTACAAAGTTATGTTTTAAAAGATGAGAGAAAACTCGAAAACTTCAACGCTGGTTTCACCCCTTTAAAATGGCATTTAGATGTAAAGAAGAGATTAATTCATACGTATATTATTACGATCTGCATACCCACAAAGTTTTATTAAATACTTCTATCAGACTCAGAATTTCTGGGTTAACACGTTCACGCCGGCGCGGATATTTGCTGTCCGCTCTGTGGGGCGGCACGGCACCATTGTTCCGACTTTTTGGTCATGACAAGCTCCGATAAATCTGAAACAAGATTCTTGTAGGTTTCGACGCCCTCAATCCGAATCCGCAATCCGTTCCTCGCCCGAGTCCCCAGGTTTTGAGAAAATCGACTTTGGAAAAAAAAGGCGATTTTTCAACTTTGATCGTGTATTACCGCGTTATTATTAAAAATAACCGATCTCTGTTTACGGCATTCGATGGCCTGAACCTTTTCGAATACAGCGGTATATAATAAGTTTGCAATCGGATGTTGCTTGGCACATTTGAAAGGTACAGCGTACGCGGCGAATAAAACAAAAAGGGTAATAACTTTTTGTGATACTTGTCCAAATAAGCCGACGCTTTGTTTCAGTTGTTTTAAAAAATTACATAAGTAGTATAAGTAGTTATATTTTGTTATTGATTAATTATATGTTATGTATTTTGTGTTGAATATTTGATTATAAGGTAGAAATGTATATATGTATGTTAGCGACACCGCATTTTGGGTGGTCGCTGAAAAAGGGCCTAGACCGTAATTTAAGCGAGTGACCGATTTATGACTGGGTATCTGGTGTGCCTGGCGAGAGAACTTGTTGGAAAGTATGAATGCAACCCCAAGGCACCCCTTGACGGCGGACGTCTCGAAGACGTGCAGCCATCAGGCGCCAAGGGTGGTATTGTTTATATTAGTCGCGGGAAAGCCTAAACATTTGCGAGCAACCCGACGTTGCGTCGCCAAAAAGAAAGGACCTTTGTCCTGTAGGATCTGGCCACGGAGTGGGGAAGGCTATGCAGCCTTCGGGAAAGAGGACTGTGATGAACCACACGGCACTTACCCCAGAACCGTCATCAGGCATAGTCCAACCTTTCTTTTTATCATCTTTTCAAACTTTTAAAATCTAACATGTATAATGTTAAATCAATAAAATAGTATTTTGTACTACGTATTTTTCGATATACAAACGTGGCCCATTGGTGGCCCATGCCGGCGTGAACGTGTTAAACGAATTTATTTCTGACATTGTGTACGAATACTTTTTGGAGCCACTGTACGAGTATTGAATGGAATTTTGAAAATGAAACGGCCCCAGGCTTCGTTGAATCGAATCGATACCACTGTTCGAATTGCGTCAGGGGTTGACGAGCTCGAAAGGTGGACGGTTAATTAAGGGAATGAAGTTTCTTCGGTGGTCACGCGACGACTCAGATCCATCAAAACGGTGTTAGGTGCCAGAGGGTCGTGACACGAGCTTCTAAATGCCAGTCAGTCGCGACATAATCTTTTGTAAACGCCAACACACTCTGGCCAGTCATTCTGGTAAATATTTTCTGTCGTGTCGCCTTAATCACTGAAAACTCTTGTTCGCTTTCCGGTTTCTTACACGTTTCTTTTATGAACCTACATGTATAAAGAGCGACCGTTGAGGTGCGAAGATTCTTTTAATTTTTAGGAACAAACATGTTAGCGACACCGCATTTTGGGTGGTCGCTGAAAAAGGGCCTAGACCGTAATTTAGGCGAGTGACCGATTTATGACTGGGTATCTGGTGTGCCTAGCGAGAGAACATGTAACAAAGTATGAATGCAACCCCAAAGCGCCACTTGACGGCTGGCGCCTCGAAGGCGTGCAGCCGTCGGGCGCCAAGGGATGTATTGTTTATGTTGGTCATGGGAAAGTCTAAACATTGCGAGCAGCCCGACGTTGCGTCGCCAAAAAGAAAGGATCTTTGTCCTGTAGGATCTGGCCACGGAGTGGGGAAGGCTATGCAGCCTTCGGGAAAGAGGACTGTGATGAACCACACGGCACTTACCCCAGAACCGTCATCAGGCATAGGCAAACCTTTCTTCGGACCATAAAACTTTTAAATATTTCTAACAAACACGTCACAACTATTTTCAATGTTGGATTCCTATCGTTCCTTCCTATCAACTATCCTATCGCAACAGTCATCCGTCCAATAGTCATCCTATTCCAAACATTGTACTGCTTGAACCCTCACTTTCTACTGACTCATCCACGTCCTTTGGCCTCTAACTCATCCGTTAGGTCTACAAATTTCGACGTCGGCTTTTTAGTTTTCCGGAAACCAATTTCCCTGTTTCTGTATATAACCGGGCAACTTTCAGAAAACTAACCGCCGTGTCATCACGAAGACCACCTTTATCGACGAGCAAATTGCAGCATCCGCCGACGACCACCGCAAATACGATCGTCCAGCGAATAACGGGTGACCCGATTGAAAAATTGCAAGGCGAGAGACCACTGCTCGTAAACACGAAGGAGGGGGATGGGAGTTGGCTTTTCCCGTTTTTCTTATATACTATTGTAGTATCGTAATTAATTTTAGAGCATAAGATAAAGTAAGGTGTGAACAGCGGGATTTCAGACCTGCTTGGGGAAAACCCTTGGCGACGCGCGAGGCCCTCGGAAAAATGCCCAAATATGGTTATACTTGAGGAATTTTTCCGAGGTACGTGGTGGGAGAAAGGCCAAGGGTTAGCAAACAGTTTTTCGCTGGTCGAGTAGAGTTGAATTAGACGTGACACCGTGAAGAGTTGAACCGGACGTGATACCGTGTAGAGTTGAGTTAGACGTGACACCGTGTAGAGAGTTGTTAATTAAGTAAATTAAGTAAAATTTATACACAGCACTGTAAATATATTCCTATAATCACTAAATAAATATTATTATAATTGTAACACTACACTATTGGGAAATGAACACTGTTGAAACACTATATCGGGTCTCTCTGGGTTTGTCCAATCGCACACTTCAACTTCGTAGACCCAAGAAAAAGACGAATCCTTTATAGCAGACCCACCTGGGGTCAAACTTGGTCTTCCTCCCCAATATTTAACCCTTTGAGCGCTGAATACTCTTGGCCTAATAACCTAATAAACTGAAAATTTTAAGTATTGTTGATAGATATCTAAGTGCTTCGAACGGACGACACACTGTCGCTAGAGACATTGTATGAATGTGTAGGAATGTGTAGGAGTATTGTAGGAATGCGATCGAGTGGATGCGAGTTTGGGAAAGTCTGAAGAATGCTTGAGCTGGGCGATAGTCGTGTGAACGTAGAATGTTTGGACTTGAATGTTTCTAAGGCGTGAAAGATGAACACTTGAGAAAACTGAGCGACTGAGGAATTGTGGGTGGTCGTGACCGAATGCATCGAGTGAGAAAGGTTGACAATTAAAATGAAAGGGAATGAGTGTTTGGAAGAATATATGACGGGGAAAATGCGAGCGCGTGACAGAAAGTGTTTGACTAACGTGGAAGAAAAGTTAACGTTAACGTTGACTGTGAACGTAGAAAGAGTGTGATTCTGAACGTTGAAGTCGGTAAGTTATAAAGTCGTTTAAGTTGTTACTGTTAAATTGTTTAAATATATATACTATTAATATTCTAATCGCTTCACTTTCATTTATTCACACCTGAATCCCATCATTCGACCTACTAAAATCATTAAAATAGAATTTTCCTATATATATATCGATGGACTTGTGAAGGTGTATATATACGCCTTTAGCAGTCAAAGGGTTAAATACATTGATATTTAATGGGTTAGGTGATTTTGAACGTTGAAGTTGCCAAGTTGTAAACTTGTTTAAGTTGTTTAAATATATATACTATTAATATTCTAATCGCTTCACTTTCATTTATTCACACCTTAGTCCCATCATTCGACCTACTAAAATCATTAAAATAGAATTTTCCTATATATATATATCGATGGACTTGTGAAGGCATATATATACGCCTTTAGCAGTCAAAGGGTTAAATGCATTGGTATTTAATGGGTTAAGTGATTCTGAACGTTGAAGTTGCCAAGTTGTAAAGTCGTTTAAGTTGTTACAGTTAAATTGTTTAAATATATATACTATTAACATTCTAACCACATCACTTTCATTTATTCACGCCTGAGTCCCATCATTCGACCTACTAAAGTCATTAAAGCAAAATTTTCCCATAAAAGTTATCTTTATTTCTTCCTTTTCAATCCATAATCTCCAATAGTGAGACTCTATTAAGTCAGCTCTCGAGTGCAAAGGGTTAAATGGGCATTACTGTAACATGCGCTAAGTCCAATTGTTAAGAATTCGAAAAAGTGAGGAGAACGGGCGGAACAAGCGGCCAGTTTCCGTTGCCTCTCGCGTCGTCTAGTTTGCGGGCAGTTTTTCAACATTTCGTTGCCTCCCAATAGTCAGGACGGGCAGCGCTGGTAAAAGTTCGCGAGAGTGTGCCGACTTTAATTAAGGTCGATCGATGTCAAGTAGCTGGCGGTTAGAGAGAGCGCGGCGGAACGCAGGCGCGTCAGACGCGCGCTCCCCGGGCGAACTTTGTTTCAGACCTCGATGACGTTGATTGAATCAGACCCCGAGAAACTTACAGCCACTCCGGTTGTTCCGGTTTGTTGCACCCTCGTGTAATAACAATAATTTCGTAACCGCCGCGCACCGCCCCCGAGCCTGCTCGCATTCACGATCGTTACCGGATCAACGCGCGCGATTCCAATTTCACTCGCCCTTCCCGTCCCCGGTTTCCGGGCGAACGTGTGTGTATATACAGTAGCGGACAAAAGTTCAAGACCAACGGGACAAAGAAAACAAATTAATTAATTAATGTATAAAATTTGTATTCTATGCTAATCAGGAAATAGTGTTCTATCATAATGACGAAGACTGTAAAACTATAAAACTATAAAACTATGTTTTACATTGTCCTGTCGTCTTAAACTTTTGTCCACTACTGTATGTACAGTAACGGACGAAAGTTTAAGATCAAAGGGTCAAAGAAAACAAATTAATTAATACTTTGCCGGCCGCTGTCACGTAAGCGTGACTTCTTTCCGCCAGCGATGACACTTTATTTCGATGTTTGTATAATTAAAAAATATAAGACCATGCAATAAAAATGGTCTAACAGTTATTTCAACGCCTTCTTTGATAATAATTATATTGCAACTGCTTATGTTACGAACGATTGCGTAAATATCATCGTTGACGAGCAATAGAATCTGCGTGATTCGATAAATGTGCGGCCGGCGAAGTGTTAATTAATAAGAATGAAGCATAATAAATAAAATTTGTATTCTATGCTAATCAGTAAATAGTGTTCTATTATAATGACGAAGAAAATAAGGATGTGAACAATATTTGCATACTATAAAACTATGTTTTACATTGTCCTGTCGTCTTAAACTTTTGTCCACTACTGTATGTACAATAATTGACGAAAGTTTAAGGTCAAAGGATCAAAGAAAACAAATTGATTAATTACTAAGAATAAAGCATGATAAATGAAATTTGTATTCTATGCTAATCAGTAAATAGTGTTCTATCATAATGACGATAAAAATAAGTACACGAATAATATTCGCAAACCATAAAATTATGTTTTGCATTGTCCTGTCGTCTTACACTTTTGTCCACCACTATATGTACAGTAACTGATGAAAGTTTAAGACCAAAGGGTCAAAGAAAACAAAATTAATTAATTAATAAGAAATAACACGATAAACAAAATTCGTATTCTATGCTAATCAATTAATAGGTACTACCATAATGACGATAAAAATAAGTATGTGAACAATGTTTCATACATAAAACTATGTTTTGCATTATCCTGCAGTTATGCATTGTCGTCTTAAACTTTTACTCTCTACTGTACACTCCTGGACAAAAAGATAACCCATTGCTATCGGTCATCTTAAGGTGCGTATGTAGAATCTTTTAATTGTAATGAATGGTAATATTATAATTTTAGAATAAGGATCTCGTTTGAAAGGTAAAATGTTCCGCTGTAAAAGGTGTATCTATTTGCTTGCTATAAAAGGGGATTAAGGGGTTTGATTTTGAAAGCGAAAAGTAATTCTTATAGATTTTGAGTACTGTGTTTCATCGTCACACGATACTACTGGCTTCGATTATTAAATGCGAGTAATTTAGACTTGCAAGACCGAATCAAACTAACTATAACACTGTACCTCCATAACGATGATACATCAGTGTGTCGTGGAGTACAAAAAATTCATAAAAGTTGATTAATTGATGCAATTAGTGCAATAGAAACAAACGAAATAGGGTAATACATGTATAATATTTTATTGAAGAAACAGAAAGCATGCAATTAAGTTAAATCAATTGTGCTTCTTGAAAAATTAATTGAGATAAGTGATAATTTACTGAAAAATAAAGAACGCATTGCTAAATTAGGTCAGTTTCAGTTCTTCCGAATACAAATATAATACTGTTAAGAATTACAAATATTAGGTTAGGTCAATTTTAGTTCTCTCAAATGTAAACATGACATTTGTTATTAAGAACTAAATAATTCCTGAGTAACGTAAGTTGTCATGCCCGTAGCACGACTAATTCGTTTGAGGAGTTAACTCGACTCTCACTGTAACGAGGTTAAGCAGGTCACAGAGGAACAAACGTCAGAAATTCAAAAGATTCGATCGACAATGTCATTCAATTAGACCCGACGTTAGATCGATAACAGTAGACGGGAAATCGACAGCTCCGAGGACGTCCGTGTCACAGCTGGAGAAACGGAGGGAGAAAAAGGAGCACGGACAGGTGAAAGGGTGACGTGTAAGTGAAGGTGGGTCGGGGAAAGGGTGAGAAGGTCGAAACTCGACACACGAGAAAGCGTATAAGCGGTGCTTCAACATGTACATACAGAGTGTTCGGACGAAGCTAGATGAAAATTGAAGGGGTAACTCTATGCAGTATTCTAAGCCGAAAAGCAAGAATAAAAAAATTGCGTTTGACACTTCGTTTATTAGTTATAAGCAATTAAATAACGGGTCATTTTGCGCCTGAGAGTAGGCAAACGGGGCACACGTAGCCCTTTTCTTTAGTTGCTTATAACTAATAAACAAAGGGTCAAACGCAATATTGTTACTCTTGATTTTCATCTTAGAATGTTGCATAGAGTCACCTCTCCAATTTTCTCTTAGCTTCGTCAGAACACCTTGTATATAAGTAAAGGACAAAAGTATTCGCACCATATGTTGTAGGGTAATTCATATAATAACAAAATATTAATTTTAATAAAAATCTGAGTGCATATAGAATATAATAGAAAGTGACGAGGTAAACATGAAGTAACGAGGCAAAACACTCTATTCTGCATCAATACAGTATGGAGAAAATCAGCAAAGTACACACCTGCATACAGTACCATTCAAAAATGAATCAAAAGATATTCTTTATTTTACAGTCTTAAACTTTTGTCCGCTACTGTATCTTTAGTCGCGTTTACTCTTGAACGGGACTGTACGCGCACACTATCGGGATTCTGCAGTGCAGGTGCCGGGCGAATGTGGGCCACGGCGTGCGACGTTGCGCGGCGCGGCTAACGTGGGCCAGCGCAGATAACTCGAAGCGACCTGGTAATGGCGAGGCTCATGCCTGTATGGTTAAGGCCAAAGGTGGCCCAATAGCAGCTGATGGCCTTTACCGGCAATGGCAATCGCCCTTTCCAATCCTACCCGCCGGTCGGACATCGCTACACCCCCCTCCTACACTCTCCTAACCCCACCACTCGCCCGCCCCCCTCAACCCCCACCCAGCTACAGCGACTAATACCATTACGCCGTCAGAATCGAAAAGGAACAAACAGTTCGATGACGTTGCCTATCTTTCGGTGATTGAATTGCCCGCCTCCGTCTACCCCCACCACTCGCCAGCTTTTGTCCTTCGAAACAGTGCAACCTCCTCCTCCACCGCTTCGATCCTGGTTGCTCTTCTTCCGTTCAGCGTCGTTTAGCTTTATCAGGGAACAATTTAGGTGGAGGGACAAGTTGCGAGTTGGGAACTCCAAGTTTGAAAAGCTTTCTTGCATCTCTCTCTCTCTCTCCCTCTCTCTCTCTCTCTCTCTCTCTCTCTCTCTCTCGCTCGCTCGTGCTGTGAGCGTCGACTCTAGTTCATCGCTTTGTTGGCTCCGTCACAATTAACGGGACAAAGTGTACACTCTGGTCGATACGAAAAACTAACGTAGCTTCGTGTATATGTACCTTTCTGTGAAACACCGTTCACGGCTACATGGTCACCTTCAAGTTTTCGCGAGTTGTCCCGGCAGAATTGTTCGACGACTCTGTACTTCTTAGCGTCGTTCGATTGAATTTTACCATTCACGTTTAGCTACCTCTACTGTAAAGAGCAGAAGACGCGAATTCCTTACATTGTGCTGATCGCACAAATTAATTTAATTGTTCTGAGCGATTCATTAGTCTCGAACTATGGTTTGTTCATAGAAATGTGTAAGCATAAGGAACTGTTTACTTTTATTTCTTCTAATTGTAACAATGGATTCTTCGAAATAGAGGATATGTTAATTTATTTAATTCAGCAGGACGAACCCTTTGTGTTACAATAAAAATAAAAATAAAAGTAGCCGTCGAACAGAGAGAGTAAATAGCAAAGTGAATTTAATTTGATACGTACCGAATTTTTATGAGTGACGTATTACACACAAGAGTTATTAAATGTATGAAGTGGTTGGCAGAAAAAACCAACAGAATTACAGAAACAATTTGCCATTATTAATATCTTAGAACCATAGAAGGTCCTATGAGATTCAGAAGCTAGAAGCGAACATTTTCTAAAAGACTGTGTTAGCACATACAGGGTGTTCGGACGAAGCTAGGAGAAAATTGGAGGGGTGACTCTATGCAGCATTCTAAGCCGAAAAGCAAGAGTAACAATATTGCGTTTGACCCTTTGTTTATTAGTTATAAGCAACTAAAGAAACGGGCTACGTGTGCCCAGTTTGCCTACTCTCAGGCGTAAAATAGCCCGTTTCTTTAGTTGCTTATAACTAATAAACAAAGCGTCAAACGCAATTTTTTTATTCTTTCTTTTCGTCTTGGAATGTTGCATACAATTAACCCTTCAATTTTCTCCCAGCTTCGTCCGAACACCCTATATAACCGAAACATTTGCAGGTCAGCGGAGTAGACTAGATTCTGGAAGCGGATATATGCGCCCACAGCAGTCAAAGGGTTAAATGTGTGCGTATATACAAAATAAATTAAATAAATAAAAGATACAAGATTGGTAGTCTATTGAAATACAAATATGAGTGTAAAGGGTTAATCTGGCGACGGATCGAGCGGTACACCATTCAGAATCAAACTGCCAGGTGCCGGTGTAATTATCGGACGGCAGGTAATGCAACGGCGTGTCCTGGAATCCTGCGAGGATACACTCGACGGTTCCGGAGGTCATTTCCCCTCGTCACTTCCGGGCCGCCAACCGGCCGGGATTTCTATGCGCGGGGTCGAAGGGCGTGTAAAATCCGGGAGTTGCGGCCATTGGTACAGCTTCCGAATTCCTCGGTATAATCAGCCGCGGCGCAACGTAATCAGTGTTTACTCAGTAATTATCACGCAACCTGGCAGCCCGAGTCACGAGGCAATTAAGACAACGAACTACCCTTCACCCACCACCCTCTTCCCCCTCCTTCTCTTCACAACCGTTTCTCTTTCAACTGGAGATCCGTTTCAAAAATTGGCGCTATTTCGCGAGCCGCCCTGTTGGAAATAAAATACGTCCTAACGAATAAACGAAAATCAATCGCCTCGAAGAAATATTTATGTAAGGTCGAGCTATCGGCTGAGGAGGTTCCAGAAACGGGTCAAGTGGTTTTCCTTACCACGCTGTGCGTAAGAATTAACCCTTTGACTACTGTTGGCGCCTATTGGCGTCCGACACATGTTGACTTCCCGGTTCGTTTAATGTAATAAATTTCAGTATTTTGAATATTTTAATATACTTCCTCAGAAATGCATGTTTAACGAAAAATTTCGCCGTACCCAGTGGACGTCGCGAGTGAATTCGTACCGTACCGTACGGCCAGTGCGTGCCAAAGTCTGCCGTAGTCAAAGGGTTAAAGGACCCCTACGAACTGTGCCTCTTCTATTCGTTCGAGTCTTGTATATCGCTGCGTAGAGATCGGATTCAAAAAAGATATATCTTCCTTTAGAAATAAAGTTTAATAAATTCTAAAAAAGAAGAATCATCTTTATTTATTCCTTTTTAACCCACAATCTCCAATAGGCCCTGTTAAAGTCGGACTCTGCAAAGGTCGTAGTATTTTAAATACGAAAGGTTTGTTTGTTGGCCTGGGCCTTATTTTCTTGCATAACGGTCTGCGATCCTATTGGTGGGTCGGTGCATCTGGGCCTGCGTTGCTCCCACCCACTGTCAAACCGTTCAAGCAGTTTGAAGCTTTTTGTCTCAAGTGCTCTAGCTTTTCTCGACGATCGAAGTCAGTAGGAGTGATCAGTTGCGCCCACCTTCCGAATTGTCATTTAACATTGTGTATTGCAATTGTTGGAAATTCGTGTCCTAACGAATAAACGAAAATCAATCGCCTCGAAGAAATATTTATGTAAGGTCGAGCTATCGGCTGAGGAGGTTCCAGGAACGGGTCAAGTGGTTTTCCTTACCACGCTGTGCGTAAGAATTAGAGGACCCTAACGAACTGTGTCCTTTAGCCTTTTTTCTATTCATTCGAGTCTTGCCTCTCGCTGTGTAGAGATCAGGTTCAGAAAGCGATATACCCCTTCCATTAGAAATAAAGTTTAATAAATTCTTAAGTGAACAGTTATCATTATTTTATTCCTTTCAATCCATAATCTCCAATAGCAATAAATAGCATTTATTTTTTATCGTGTAAGAGGAACCAGATAATCAGGGGTGACGATGGCCAGAGTAGTCATTAGGACCACCATAAACCAGAGGTCCTCAATAAGGGTTTGGGACCGAGTACGCGCGAGACTCGGTCACGGCCGCTAACACTTTCCAGGCCCGCACCAACGGCGGGCTTTGTTTTTCGGGAAAGTGCAAAGTGGGGATGCGCCCATAAAAGCATGAGAAAAGGGCATAGTCAGTTTAGTAAGACAGCAAACGTATTTTATGAACGAACGGCCTTTTTGTAAAGAATTTAACCCTTTGACTGCTACGGGCGCATATATGCGCCCAGCACAAGCCGTCGATATAGACTATGGGCGCACATGTGCGCTCGGCGACGGCTTTGATCATTTACTGCTGTCTTACTGAATTTCTCAAGAAATTATTTTATCATATCCGTGTAACACTCAGAAACAACATACCTTGTTGCTTATCAACAAGAAAAATCTCGTTTATTTCGTCAGTTTTCGCTATATCTTAAATTCGTTTCAACTGTTCATCTGCCATTTGACAAAAGTTATGTATGGTTTGGAGTTCGTTTTGTACATTTCATTTTATATATTTTATAATACATTATAATTATCAAATTATGGCGTTTTAAAACTTTACCCTTGACGAATAAATAATGTATATTGAAGATAAGAAATATTTAAAAAATTGAAAAATATTAATTTTGGAGTGGATAAAGTAACAGTAATTTGATTCTGTACAATATTACAATTGAATACACCGCCGAACAGATTCAGATTGCGTGAAAAAGTATTCAGTCCCCAGCGACAGTTAGTGCCGACTGCACGCCGTCGACGCGAAGCGTTTCGGCTCAGAGTCTTCCGCAGTCAAAGGGTTAAGTAACCCTCACAATCGTGTAATTATTTAACAAGCCTTTTATCAGCTTGGAATTCGCTGAATTCAACTGTTAGAAAGGGCAACGCGATTCTCTATCGCTGACGCGAAAGAAAAATCGCAATTAAGCTGACCAACGCCGCATAAGGTGGAATTGCGAACAATTAGCGTGTAGCTACCCACCCTCGACTGGCCAGTTTGGTTTCACCTAGGAATGGAAGCGATCTATTCGACTTCGCGTCGAGTTCCGGGGAACGCGTTCTTACGAATAATCGTTTTCTTGCTTTCGTTGCTTCCGGCGAATAATTGCAATCTGCGTTGAGGGACACAGCGGCTCGCGAGGTATATCAGCCTGTTTGCTCGGGAGCTTGTTTTAGAATCCAATTATGCGGTTGGATTCAGAGAATTTCGAGTGAAGACTGTTTCAACGATATTTCAGTAATTGTTTATTTTAGATACTTTTTGGCGTAATAGTTTTTCACGTGGTATTTCGTTTTTCTTTGAAATTTGGGAAGAAATGTTAGACGTTTTCTTTAAAGTAGTGAAAGTAATCTGTATACTGCGATATAAGAAAAAATTGATTAGTAGACTTAGGTTTAATAGAAGCAGCAATTTGCGAATTATTTGAAGTCAGACTAGAAGACTCATTCTGCATATTGACTGAAAAATTATACTAATGCAAATTAATTATTATTAGTATCATTAATTGTATAATTATTAGTACAATTATTAGTACAATTGATTCTTGATTGGTTGATACTAATAAATTTACTAGTAAATTAGAAGGTTACTAATAAATTTTTGTTTGCAAAATATTAATTTGTACATTACTCGTTAAATAAGAATCTAAAAAGCTGATAAACACAGTTAATTGTCTATTAAAGAATATTGATAGAATTCATTAAGTTGTTCCTATACCCTATGTATCCTGTAATCGATACAGTAAAGGGCAAAAGTTTAAGATCAAAAGGTCAAAGAAAACAAATTAATTAATTAATAAGAAATAGCACGATAAATAAAATTCGTATCCTACACTAATCAGTAAATAGTGTTCCACCATAATGACGATAAAAATAAGTATATTTACAACAATATTTTCATATCATAAAACTACGTTTTACATTGTCCTGCTGTCTTAAACTTTTCTCCGTTACTGTACATCAATTTCAAAATAAACAGTTCATATTTACAGTAATTAACAAACATTTAAGACCAAAGGACCAAAAAGGACAAATAAATTAGTTAATAAGAAATAGTACGATAAATAAAATTCATATTCTATACTAATCAATAAATAGTGTTTGTACCACGATGACGATAAAAATAAGTATATTTACAACAATATTTGCATATCACAAAACTACGTTTTACATTGACCGGCTGTCTTAAACTTTTCTCCACTACTTTACATCAATTTCAAAATAAACAGTTCATATTTACATTAATTAACAAAAATTTAAGACCAAAGGATCAAAGAAAACAAATAAATTAATTAATCAGAAATAACAGTATAAATAAAATTCGTATCCTATACTAATCAATAAATAGTGTTCTACCACGATGACGATAAAAATAAGTATATTTAGAACAATATTTGCATATCACAAAACTACGTTTTACATTGACCGGCTGTCTTAAACTTTTGTCCGCTACCATGCTCTACTGAATCACTTTCTCAACCGACAGTAACGGATCTCTGTTTCTATAACAGCGAACGTAATAATCCATGGATCGCATCTGGGCCAAGATTCAGTTCTCACCGGGCATACATTCATCAACGCGAACCAAACCCGAAAAAGTTGTTCGCAGAACTCCTGAGAACACCCTCCTGTGTACGTATCCGAACCGGTCTGTCCGAGATATAAATCAGCCGGATCGCGGGGGTGGGGGGAAAAAAGTGCGGTGTAAATTTTCCGCAAATTTTGGCACGATCTCAAGCGGGTCTCAGTGCCAAGCGGAACAAAGTCACGCCACGTCGGTGAAATTTATGCTCGTTATCGCGGCGTTTCAATCGGAATCGAACGACCTACTGAGAGGCCGCAAAAATTAATGGAAAATTAGGCGATTTCAATGGAAAGAACTCGACTATTCAAGACTGTGGGGGGAGGGGGTTAAATACAGGGGTGGGGGGAGAGACGAGCTTGATTGGAAGGGTTGTTCGCAGCAATTCTTGGCCAGCATGACCTTCTTTTTTTCACGCCCTGTAATTTTATTGTGTCTTAACGACGTCTAG